>PVJI01001810.1:0-164059 GCA_004026765.1 Micronycteris hirsuta | reverse complement strand
GGGAACCAAGAAAGAAAAAAAAATTGCAGATAAAAAAATTCAACTTTGCACATATAAAATGAACATTGAAGAATAGTACCTATTTTATAGGTATTTTGAAATGAACAATTGAGAGAATGCATATGAAGTTCTTAGCATGCTGACTGATCCACACTTAGTGCTAAATAAATATTGGCGATTATTATTGACTTTTCTTTTACCTAACTCCCTTTTTATTTGAACAGGCTTTTAATTCACTAAAATAGATTAGTGGAAATACTGTATTATAAACTCCTAACACAGCACAATAGCTGATGATTTATATGAGAGAAATGTTTTCTAAAACCTGTTATCATAAATTGGGAATAGACTTTTTAATACATACATTTTCAGAGAGAAAAAAATAGGCTGGAAACTAACCAAAGGCTATGTTATCTAAATTATAATAAAAGAATGTCATCTTAACATATTGAAAACTAGAGAGGGATGAGCAAGAGACTTAAAATGTAGTGAGAAAGTAAAAGCAGCAAGAGATTGACTTGGATGTCATTATCTTATTGCCTTTTGGAGCTAAAAATGTATTGTTTCTCATAAAAAGAAAAGCACTGAAAACTATTTGGCAGCAAGGTTATTATTTCACATATAATTACATCTCATACGGAGGTACATTGGCAGACATGTGGTGGCTAAATTGTCCATTTTCAACTAGAAAAAAAGAAATGTAGTTCTTTTTTCACTTACATCAGTCAAGAAGATAGCCGCCCACAGGAAGAGATAAAGACTTATTTGACACTAGATCTATAACCAATGATTTTACTTATCACTTGAAATTAGTGAGAATTTCGAAATAGGCTGAAGATTTCTTTGAAGAGCAAATCGGTAACACAGTGAAATAGCAGATGAAATGGAAAAGTGACAAAAGAGAAAACGCTGTTTTCATTCCTTGACTGTGTTTGGATTCAGGGATTTCTAAAATAGGATTTCTCATAGACAGATAACCCCGAAAGCACAGCTGTATTAATTTACTATTTTTGAAAATAAACTAAGCATTTAATTAAATTATCTTTTCTATAAACCAATTAGATAAATCCTGAGTCGATGAATATGTTTAATCATTATCCAGGGTGCCAACACCGAAGAGTATTATTTATAAAAGCCAGACAACTAAATTCTAACCATCTAAACTGCCTGTTTTGAATATTTATTAAATCATTAGAAGAGTTCTGGTAATTGTAATTTTGGATAAGTATGGTCTGCAGGTATCTATAATGTAGATGTGATACTAAATATTTATAAACTTGAAAATTCAGAGGAAGTGTTTACATCTTAATTCCTTTTAGGGAGAGCTCATATATGTGTGATAGAAATACTTTGGTCAACTAGGAGTTGGAGGATGATTTTCCTAATTTATGGTCAAGTTGTAAAAAGTTTGTACTTGGCTACATCTGAGATATGGAGAGGAATTGTTTCCTTTTTTTTTTTTTTTTTTTTTGAGCCTGAGAGGAAGGGAAAGAGAAGGAGGTGATAGGAAGAGAGACCGGAAGTAAGCAGATGGAAGAAAGTTGTGCACTGTGACGGTCCTCACCCACGCCCAAGTTCAATAGGGTCAGCCATAATCCCAAAATATGAAGAGTGTGTGTGTGCAGGTCGATAAAAGATTTGATTTTCAAAGATATGGAGGCATGTAACAGAAAAGATTGCAAGAATGTAAGCCTTAGAAACTTCTCATGAATCATAAGAATGATAGCTATGGACATTCAGAAATTCTAGAACTGAGCATCTAAGATAAGTTTACCTTGCTCTTCAAAGAACGGAGAGGCACCAGTCAACTATACAGTGTCTGGTCCTCCTTAAATAGTTCATTTTTAATACCTTTCCATCTTTTCTCATTAAATAAACAATCTCTGTATGAGTTATGCTTCTTACCTCACCTTCTATGAATTCTTTAAGAGTTGTCACTGCATAGTTGTTGCCATGATTATACAGTTAGCCAGTAAGAAGAACTATTAGAATATAAAAAAAATAGCCCTGGCTGGTGTGGCTCAGTGGATTGAGTGCTGACCTGCTAACCAAAGGGTCACCGGTTCCATTCCGTCAGGCCACATGCCTGGGTGGCAGGCCAGGTCCCCAGTAGGGGGCACAGGAGAGGCAACCACACATCGATGTTTCTCTCCCTCTCTTCTTCCCTCCCTTCCCCTCTGTCTAAAGATAAATAAATAAAATCTTAAAAAAAGGAAACTTTACAGAAGAAAATCAAAGTACAAACAATTAGCAAATAAACATAAGAAGGCTAAATGGACATGCAGTGAGCAAGTTGAACAATTTCACACTAACTTTGTGCCTTTTTTCCTAAGAGATTATCTTTCCCCTGAGAAGTTTCAAACCCTCCCCGAATTCTGACAATTCTCAAGTGTTAACATCTTCACGATTACTATTATTCAATGTCCTTACATCCACTGAGCTCTCAGTCTTAGCTCAGGGCCCCTGCTCCAGTTCATATCCACTATTCATAAACCCAGCTAACCCAGCTATGAAACACAGACCATTCTCCTGACTTCCGGGGTGTTGGGGAGTATGTATGTGTAGAGCTTATAAATGTACAAAGTTTTACTGAAGGTTTTGAGTTATTGGCTATTAAATTCCAGAACCACATAGCAAATGCCTTACCCTGGAATACTAAATGGTTTGGTCAGTAGGAAATGTCATGACCTGTATCCTGCATAGCCAGCCGGACCTGCTCAGAGCATCTTTTTCTTCACTCCTCTCTTCTTTATCATCCATTCCTGTTCTTTCACCTTTTAATTCATCTTCACTTTTTTTGTGCAAAACCTTAGCTACCTTTTTTGTTCTGGGGTTTCCCTCTAAACCTTACCTTAGAAACCTTACTTTCAAAACCATCTATATAGGAAATAAATCATAGCTACTCACTTAGGGACAGAATTGTATTTTAAAGTAGCAGACTAGCATTTTCCTCCTCTACAGCTATCTTTGCTGAAAGGACCTGCATTTTTAGTACAAAGTTTCAAGTATAACAAGTGCTTTCTAAAGATTTAACAAACTTGGTGAACAGATTCAGAGAGAAAAAAAACATGAATTCTATTTATCTTTACTTTTAATGTAGCTTGGTTTTACTATTTGTTAAAGGCTAATTATTTGATTTTTTATACCTCATTTTCCTTACCTGCAAAATGGAAATAATAATATAGTACCTTGTATATCAAAAGAAATATATACATGAGATTATTTTGTAAACTGAGAAGTCTCCTATGAGAACTTGACACAGTTCCTAGTTTCTGTTTTCTACACTGCAAATAAGGCTGGTAAATAGAGTACATAGCATTAAAAGAAAATAGAAGTCCTGCTTTTGTAAAGAAAAGAGAGAGGGAGAAATGAATAGAATCCTGTATAAAACACAGAGCATGTTTTCAATAAACATGAGATAATAAAAAGTTTTATAATATGAATTGGATACTGGACATTATCAGTGGCCTAATGAAATAGAAATAAACGTGACAATCTATGAATGTGACCTCAACACTGTTCTGATAAGTGACTGCTTCTGTGAAGCCAATCAAATATCAGCAGGAACCAGTCCTAGTCACTATGTGCCCACAAAAAAACAAATTAATTTCTCATTAACTAGAAAAACAAAGGGCTAGGTATTTTTTAAAGCACAAAGCCAAATGCAGAAATCTGTAAATTATTATGAAAAGTATATTAAGACAATACTTAATGTCCATCTAATAGTTCCACTTCTTCATTTCTTATCCTACAAAAGCATTTCTTCCATATCAGTGGCTTTTTACATCTGAGGTGAAATTTCATCAGCTTAATATTGTCTTTCCTTTCATTCTTCCTGGCTATGTCTTGCTAGCTACCTCAGAAGGACACAGCTAGAACACTAAAGCCCATCATGGCATATTTAGCAGGACTCTGGGATAAAAGGAGAGTGAGGGGTGGAGCCCATCCACAATTAATCATGGATGGTGATGTCTTTATTGGCTACTGACCTTGCAATGAGTTGCATGAGCGATAAGAAGGTTCTCTGTTACCCCAATCCTTATTTTCTTGAAGGAGGATATAAATCACTTGAGCCTCATGCATTTCTCATATTTACAAAGTATACTTCCAAATTTCCCACAGAGAATGCTGTGTGACCACTTATTTTTCCATTTTAAAAAAAAATAATTTTTCAGCTTGTTCAGATGTCACATAAAGAGGCTGATGATTGAGATGATCTGACTGAGAGTGACCCGAGGATCCAAGGGGGATGTCAGCAGGAGGCTGAGAGAGAAGCGGACAGTTTCCATCATCCCCATTTGGAGGCTGTTTGCATTACTTCTTCTCTAACCTTATGCTCGAAGCAACAATCATGGTAGATTGCCTTATTCTGTTCCATTAAGAACTGAAGCATGTGATCAATCAAATTCCATAGTGACATATCCTGTTTCAGTGGCATGATAAGTTGCTTCTTGGAGGAAATTCAGATGAAGAATACCTGGATTTTGTAAACATCCTTCTCCATATTCTCTTGAAACTTAAAATATAAGTATTATATAGTGCTGGAAAAATGAATGAAAAGAGAGAAGAGAGAAGGAATGCTGCTTCCAGAAATATCAAGAGATCTCCGTGGGCCAATACTGTAGCATCTATTTTGAACAATTTTCCCCATGTATGCAGTTATGCTTATGAGGAGAAAAATAGAATAAAAATATTAAGCCTTGCTTTTAAAGAATCTGCATATGAAGTGTAAATGTCCAACACTGTTACATAGTAACATAACGCAGAAAATAGATACTATGCCATGTAGAAAAATCTAATTTTACCAAGACAGGATTTCTCTCTCAAGAATTGATCCTAATTTTGTTTGATAAAACCCAGGGGGAATCTGATGTTAACAAAGACAATCCATTAGATAACTTTTAAGCAAATGTTAAAATTTCAAGCTACAAAAAGGAATCTAGTCACAGACTAACCTGAGATTCCCATTTTGAAAGATATTGTATTAAAATATTTAATCATTAAAGAGAAAGGTATTTTTTTCAGTGTTTCCCATGCATGATTGCTATTCTGACACATTGAGGGCCCAAGAGAGTACAGAATTTCATTTTGTTCCTAAGGTTTCAGCCTCCTGTGGACAAGGCAGGCTAAGGGAAGTGCGTTTGGTTAAGAATAACCCACGCTCTAGTCCTTTAGAGCATAACATTTAGTTTTAATCATCATACAAATTTCATAACGATAAATCAGCTGACCCCATCCTTGGAGAGGAATGGTAATTGGATATGCAGAAACAGTGAGACATGTCAGGTACTAACAGCAAGAACAAAGTCACAGGGACAGCAATGTGAGTCATCTCTGACATTTAGTGAGCACTTACTGCATGCCAGGCAGCACTCCAAGCATTTACATGCTTTAATTCACTCATTCTCACTGCAGCCCTTGAAGGTGGGCGCTGTTATTGTCATCCCCATTCAACAGAAGAGGAACTAGGGCACAGAGTGTGCAAGTTGCCTGAGTGAGTATTGAGTTTGATACTCAAATTCATCTGGTTCACACTCATGGTATTTTCAGCAAGGGTCCGTGGGACAATTGGATTTTGGGACAATAGTGGGATAACACTGAACACATATTATGGATGCTCTCTGACAATGATGATTCCCTAATTATTTTGAGCAGAGAAATGGGTAAAAAGCACTTTTGAAAGACATCCCGATAACAGCCAGTTTATTAGATTTGGAAGACAAACATTGGACTCAAAAGAATTGGTTAGGAACCTATTGCAATAATCTAAGATATTGTAGGAATGAGACAATGCAGTTGAAAAAATGAGTCACTGCTAGTATGCAGTCTGATGGTCTTCTCTCATTTTAAAAACATATTTACCTCCCACCCCCATCACAGGGTTACCTAGATTTCAGAGTGACGAGACAGTCCATCAAATACTGTAGTCTTACTTTCTCAGAGAGTGGCTTCCTCAGTGTAAATTACACACCTATGGAGATTATTCTTTAATTTCAAAAAGGTAATAATACTACAGCTGTGTGTGCCTACTGACCTAAAGGAATTCTTACACTTTTGGGGAATTAAATAATATGTATGCAAAAAAATCAAGACTTAATATTAACACTCAACATACTAGGTAAAATATTTTTGGCAATGTCTTGAGAAATGGCCACATTTTAAAAACCATACAGAAACAATTCGTTATTGCTGTCATTGTTACATTTTTTAAAAGATTTTATTTATTTTACTTTTAGAGAGAGGGAAAGAGAGGAAGAAAGAGAAGGTGAGAAACATCGATGTGAGAGAGAAACATGAATTGGTTCCCTCTCGTATGCACCCTGATTGGGGAACAAACCTGCAACCCAGGGATATGTCCTGACTTGGGAATTAGTTGTACCTGCAACTTTTTGCCTTGCTATATGATGCCCAAGCAACTGAACCACACCAGTTAGGGGGATACCCAGTAAGTATTACATTTTAATGGCAATAAATATTTTATGCCTCTTATTCAGTTGTTAAAACTAAAGTCCTAATAAATTTTGTGAAGTTCTTATTCTAACATTATATTTAAAAAAAGATTTTTCTCTGACTTGATAGCTTTTATGTAAATTTTCATTTAACTTTTTTTTTCTGCACTTCAAAAAAAGCAGGACTTCACTGGTTTGTATCTGGTGCCATCTGTGTTATTAGCAAAGAAAATCTAACATAGCCTTAAAACAATGCAAGGGAAAACTATGTGAAATTAAGCTAAAACTGTCACAATGAAACTGCTAAATTTCACAGAGATCAAATTCCAGTACACTGAAAATGTTTCTTGGGCCTGCCTAGAATTTCTCACCTCATTAAGTGTGAAAAATATAAATTGAGCACTGTTTTTTTTCTTCTTGTTCAAACTTTTATCTATGATAAAAACGGTTGGGAAACCAAACTCCCCACAGCCCTTCAATCCGGGATTTGCAAAAGGGAGGAAAGTGACTGAGGTCTGCACCCTTTCCAGACACTAAGCACTTGTTCAGCAATTGTTTCCGAACCTTCAAGTGGCTCAGGAAATAATTAATTCATCCCCACATTTCTATTTCCTTCAAGAACACAAAATCAGCCCTTTCCCGCTAAAGAAAAATGAGCGCAGATCTAGCATCAAAATACCTGGTCAAATGTAACATTCCAAGACCAGGTCCGAGGTTCAGGAGCTCATGTTTTCTGAGTCAAACTATTCAGCTCCACATACTGCATTTCTTTAATAGTACCTATCTTTAAATTTCAGTAATAACTCTCTGCATGCCAGACATCTAGGTGGGATTCAGTGCTACGTGAATATTAATACATTCAATTTATAAAGGTTGAAAACTCTGACTCATTGCCCATCAAGTTAAAGCACAAATTCAAGATTTTTAAGTACTTAATCTGTACCATGTAATGAGATTTATATTACAAGTCAAAAAAAAAAAAAAAAGAAGAAGAAGTGCTCTTAGGATATAGTCCAAAATAAAACTGTCTCGCATAAGTGAGTGTGTGCTTTTCCCTTTATTTTCCACACTTTGTCTCCCAAGGTCTGTAATTGGAACATCTTTTACTATCCCCTAATTCTGCACCACAAAATCCTATTGTCCTGCATCATCGTCAAAGGCTACATCACACCACCCACAGTTGTGCACTTTTAATAATGTTTAAGAGCATTTTGCATTTCCTATCATTTAACTCAAACGTTTTCCTTACTTAATAGAACAATAAAGATCACCAAATGTACATCCACATTTGATACATATAACCATCATACATTTCCATGGCAACGTGTACTTTTTTGCTGCAAAAAGTGGAGTATGGTTCAAAAGTGAGTAATAAAGGTCATTTCATCTTCCAATATCCAAAATATTTTTACACCGGACCTCCTACACACTCCCACCCTCGAAAGGAAAGGACTTTTAAGATTGAAATAATAAAGGGTAATAATTATAATGGAGTTTAATGAAGTTGGAAACTAAGGTATTTTATATTAGTGAGTGTGTTATAATTAACTCTGGCAAATGAGACCAAAATGAGTATTTTAGGTTTTACTATTCTAGGCAAAAACCTGAAGGGAAAAATCAGTATAATCATGCTTTCTTCCATAAAATAAAGGGGAGGAATAACTCTCTGCTATTTCTCTAAAGTACAGTTTCTAATATACTGTGTTAGGAAAAAAACTGCCGAGGAGGAGTTATCTCAACAATAGTATTTGTAGGGAAATCGTAACTTCCAGCCAGTGAGGTTAATGTTGATAGATAATGTCCTATGGATATTTCAGAAGACAAAGTATTGATCCATTGTCTGCTTACTTAACTAGAAGATAAGAGTTTGACTTTACAAGGAGGATGAAAACACTTAGAATTTGTACCTTTTCTCTAAATAAAAGCAATCTAATTTTATCTACTGGAGAACAGTAAGAGAAGAAAAAGGGTGCGAGAGGATACAATTTTACTGCCAATAAGGCCACAAACAAGGAGAATGGAAAATGTATTACATGATCAATAACATCCTAGAATCTGTGTGAGAGCACAAAAGGAATTGTTGTCCTCCCTGAGCGCATGCTATATGGAAGGAAGCACGAAACCAATGCCGTACAATACTTACAATGCATCCCTCCAGCGCGCGTCCGGGCCTTTTCCCAGCGACAGTTAGCAAGTGCTCTTGCCTCGGGATTCTGAGACAGAAGGATGTTTACTAAAGCTCAAATCCTGATGAAGAGCCCAAGTTGGGAACTACAGCATTTCATTTTCCTTTCAAATATCTATTAGTAGAATGCAATGCTGAAAACAGACACCTAAATAGAAATATAACATGTCATCTTTTGCTGGTTCTAAAATTTATATATACATATACATATTTATGTATCTTATATATATGCGTGTATATATATAATTACACACATAATGTAGAAACGCCCTTTATCAGAAACATTCATCTTGCTATTTATATGTACCTGAAACCCCAAGGGTGGAGGGAGGAATGAGGGGCACAGGCGTTCGTAGAAACTCCCAAAGCATCAATGTCTCAGGTACGCTCTGTTCCTGCAACAGCTGCCAATTTGGATCCCTTCCTTTCCTAACGTGTTTTCTGTGCAGGAGAAATGGTCATCAAAACATGGATGTAGCATTTTTTTTTTTAGTCACACAGAGTTCAAGGACAATTTTCCATTGTATCTCAATAAATGTTGACTAACAGAGAACCACTTATGGTAAGAAGACCTTGCCTTCCTCTCTTGGTTTGACTTATAGCATATGCAGCCTATTAAAATGTGTTTGATTCTCAAACTTATCATTCATCTTATAGCTTGCAAGGCCCCTTCACTCAATTCCATCTGTAGATTAAGGAGAAGCTTCTCTGTCTTTGGAGAAGGACAGAGTGAGTAAATCTTGGTCTATAGCAATACACATGGGATTCTTTTCTTGGGTAGGTATGTGTTCGAGGTTAAATGATCAGCCACCTGAAGACCACTCAGAAAATCAAGTCACCATTGTCTCATTTTACCCACAACAGTTTCGTAACAAATTGTCACATGCAGTCTGCCACACTTTACCCCCCAATCTAGCAACACTGTCTGAAGGGAAAGGGGATCAGCAAAATTTCTGAGTCCACACCGACTTCTAGTGCCACTTTCCCTGTTCACTACCGATTCTAGAATGCTAGTAGGGACACAGAGTAGGATTTCAATTACAGATTTAAAAATATACCCTTTTCTTTTTGAAAATTAGGTGAATTTCTCATCTAAAATCCTTTAAGTTGCCCTGGCTGGTGTAGCTCAGTGGATTGAGTGCGGGCTGGGAACCAGAGGGTCCCAGTTCGATTCCCCGTCAGGGCACATGCCTGGGTTGCGGGCCAGGTCCCCAGTGAGGGCCATGTGAGAGGCAACCATACATTGCTGTTTCTCTCTCTCTCTGTCTCCCTACCTTCCCCTCTCTCTAAAATAAATAAATTAAAATCTTAAAAATAAATAAATAAAATAAATAAATAAAATCCTTTAAGTTGTTATTTTTTAAAGACTATTTATTGACAGTAGCATTGAGAACACCTCTAAAAATTCTTTAGATCTCAGAGAATAATTGGTGCACACCTGAAACCAGATCAGGATGACTGGATGCAGAAATGCAGCTGTGCTTCACCCCCAAAATGGCACCACTGGAAGCCCCATCAGACATATTGTATGACAAGGTTTTCGCGCAAGTCCATCTAACACATTTATGACTTAAAACCTACTGCAGGGAAAACATGTCCTCACTGCTCCCCCGAGCTCCTCCCCCAGCTTCTCTCGTCTCTCTGTCTCTTCAATCTCCATTGAGAGATGGTCATAATGGGATACAGTAGGACACCCTTTAAGAGGTATTTCTTGTAACTCTAAGATTAATTTTTAGACAGAGACAGAATTGCTCCCAGGTGCATAAGCCTAGAGAATACCAGGCTGAATATGTTAATATGTCTTAAGAAAAGTAATATCAAATGGCAGTATCATCTTTTATTCTAGCTGAGTAGTATTCCATTGTATATACCTACCACATCTTCTTTATCCAGTCCTCAATCAAAGGACACTGTGGTTGTCTCCATGTCCTGGCCACCGTGAATAATGCTGCTATGAACATGGGGTGCATATATCTTTGTGAATAAATGTTTTCACGTTTTTCAGGTAGCTACCCGGAAGAGGGATGGCTGGGACCATTGACAAGAAAAAGCTGGAGAATCTGCTCAGTTCACTACAGCTGCTGTTTTTCACATGCATCATTTTTGAGAATGATTATGTGTAGTTTATGTGCAGATACTTTTCCATTGCTGCTCTAAACCTCCAGCTACACTGAGTTTATGTTCATATTCACAGTAGTTTCCTTGTAGGCACAATATGGTGCTGGGGTCCCTAATCCTAAGGGGCCGTCACCTCAGCCACACATGGTGTCAGGTCTGCCCTCCCTCTCAACCACGATGGCTTTGAAAGACACTCAGGTCACGGGGTGACAGTTCCACTCGGGAGCCATTAATGGCTTCCCCTCCTTGTAGCATGATCTTAGCCAGGACAGTCCACTCCAAAGGGTTTCGCTAACTTGTGACCACAGAGGTTAAGAATCCAAGTTCTCAGTCTCATTTTCCAGAAGTTTCCTGGACTCTACTTGCAAACTGTTATTTTCCTCCCTATATTAACATATCAAGTGGCACTGTGTAGGACTTACCTGTGTCAGGGTACAGAGGAGTCTATCACACTTTCCTCCAAGTGTAATGGGTGAAACAGGACCTTTACATAATCAGGAGGCTACACATGTCACTTCTCTGAAAAAGGTAAATGATTTTCTAAGTCCTTCTTGACCAAGAATGTCAGTAGGTATGTGTTTTTATGTCAATGCATATACCATCAACTTTATATATATCCATATTTAATTAATTAATGTACTTATTCCAATCTCCATCTAAGAAAAGGATCCACTTTGTATGTTCTAGCATGATCCACATAAGTCACAGTGAAGAACCAAAGCTCGAATCATGTTTAATTGAGAGAATACACAGCTGCACAGTTCAGTCATACTGGGCCACCCCCTCGAATGGCCAGGCTCTCTCTTTCCTTAAGCTTTTGTAGGTGCTGCCCAGTTTGTCTCAGACCCTCTTCCTCTCTCTCCCTGTGGCCTGGTTTACTCTCCCCACCCCCAAGGTCTCAGCTGGAAATCACTGCCCTTCCCAGAGGTAGGGACCATGGCGTTTCTTTTTCTGCAGTGGATCTCTGCTGCCTTGCCTGTTCAGTGGCACGTGGTAGATGCTACATAATAACATTGAATGAATTAATAATCTTCAAAATGGCAGCCAGATTTCCCAAGTGTCCCCAGCTGTGTCTACACTAAATTGAACTCTCACATCTTGCTCAAAACCAGGTTTCCCTCTACACTTCCTTATCCAGAGCACACAGTATTGTCCTGTCTCTCTGAACCAAAATATGTTAATCATCTTTGCCATATCACTCCCTTTTATCTCCTACTCCAGTTACTTGAAAATTTCTGATTCTTCCTTCACAATATCTTTTGTATTCTGCCTTATGCCATTCAGACTCTGCCATTATGACTTCTAACCTAATATATGAATTATTGCAATCATCTCTTAAATGGTCACAGAGGTTTTAGACTCCACCAACATTCCAAATGTTCCCAAATATCACTGCTAGACTCATTTTCCTCAAATACCACTTTAATTATGTCACTAATTTGTCTACTAAATCAGGAAAAATGTCCCTGTATTTTTTTAAGGAACTTCATTATTGTCCTCATGCTAAATCTCCAAATTACTTTTCATTTACACCCTCCATTCTAGTTAGAGAAAAATAGCTCACTTTCCCGACAGAGCATCCAGTCTTACTTCTACCCCAGATTGTAATACAGGGTGACTATTACATATTTACCCTATATTGAAACATGTGTAAAGGGCACTGTATATTGCAATATGTATAACACAGGATACAAGGCTAAGTTCAAGTGCAGTGCCTACATAAAGACGACTGTTGTTAAGCCATGTGAATCTTTTAGTTAGCTCAACATACTTATCAAAAGACTCATTTTCTACAGTAATTTTTCTGCATTTTGTTATTGATTGTCCTTTATGCCTTTCTGACTACTACGTGTGATCTAAACATTACTTCTTGATATATTCTATCTTTATATCACTAGCATTATATTACTTATAGTAGATATCCCACAGACTCTTGGAACTGTAGTGTAATTCAGTAAATGCTCATTAAGTAACTACTGTATACCTAGCACAGCAGAAAAGAAAATGGAGCTTATGTTCTAATGGTGAGTATTAAAAACACAAAAGAAAAACAAACAAACAACATTTCAGGAAGTGGCAATGTTAATAATATATTTACATTAAATCACACCACCTTGCAAGTAAAATAGAAGCCTCTTGAATTTACATGTTGTACTTGACAATTATTACCTCCTCTTGCTACAACGCCCAGCCCAGCCTCTACTTTCATTGCTTTTAAGGCACATATTAGTTCCTTATTTGTGCAAATAAACTTTGGTGAGGACTAAAGTCTTCAAACCAGAAGGGAACTGAAATATTATTTTTAAGAAATAATTATAACTGAACATAGGCCAAAAGTACATAAAGAAAAAAAAGCTCTGGCATGCTACTCTGCCAGAATAGAAATAGACTTTGGACCCAATTCAGTTTCTAGTAAATTAATGTCCAAAAGCACAGAGGAGCAAATGTGCACATGTTCATAATCTCAGCAAAGAAGCCAGGGTGCTCATGGACCCTGTAATTTTGTCTTCCCCTCCCCTGCAGGAAGTTCTCACCTCCATGGTCGCCATGCAATGTCTATCAATCATGATCCCTGTGATGTTTCCTAAAGTCCGTTCTTTCCAATAATTCTGCGTGCTTGAACTAAGAGTGTACAGTTTTATTGTTTTCCCTACAGAACATATTTAGTCCTTCCTATACAGTGAAAGGGAGGCTTGATTTTCCTCCATAAACAGCTTCCGTGTGATAGTCACTGAACTATTAACATTTACCAGAAGGATCACAATTGAGTGTGTGTATGTAAATATGTTTATTTACCTGCATCTTACTGGGTCTCGACTGTGTGCCGGGCATTGTGCTCTGATCTGAGGATGCTGACATTGAATGTTAAGGTTTCTGCTCTGAAGGAGTTCACAGTCTAGGGAGAATGACGAAACCCAGAAATGACTGATTGCAGTGTTGGCTGATATGTGCGGTCTTAGAGATATAAATAGCTTCACTTTTAAAGAATTTTAGAACTAAAAGAAACCTAAGTACTACTGACTCCACCCCAAGTGAGAGAAAGGAGATCCACATATCCTTTCTGGTCCTAAAGGGCAGTGGGAGCCTGGGTCTCCTGAGACCAGGAGGATGCTTGTTCTGCTCCTGCTTGCTCATTCAGCCACTTGCTAAAAGATCAATTTGTGTTCTCAGATCGGCTGGTTTGCACAATCAACAAAGTAATGTAAATGTATGAAACAAGCTTTAAAAGGTATTAAAATAGTGACACGGGTTATTTTTTGTTAATATCTTGCAAAATGTGAAGATAAATGTTTGATATGTGAAATGCATTACACTGTTATCCCTGTCTCATTTCCTGATTTTGTCCACCATTCTGCATTTTGCAATTTATTAAATTAACTTCGGGCTTAGTTCATACTGAACCATTGCTAAATTCTGTGACAGAGGGAGACATATAGGAGTGGTTATACATAAAACACTGTTAGGTAAAACAAATGATTGTTTTGTGGTCATAAAAAATTGCATTCTCTTCTGGTGAATTGTCCATCCAAATATATATACATACAGAATGTTTTGGGGTTTTTTCTTTTATAATTTCCTGTATTATCCAAATGTTGTTGGCATGGGAGTAACTCTGATACAAATGCATGTGCATATTGTGTGTGTTTTTCAAGTCCAACTTTACAAGCTCAATAGGACTTTGTGTTATGTTTTATTAGAAAGCCAAGGCTAAATTGGGCCATTTTTAATAAGATAACTATTGTGATACTGAATTTGATTTATTAAAGTGATTTTGCAATGCTTCTTTTCAGAAAACATTGATGCTTTCTGATAACTTCCATGCTTACTTTTTTAATTGAATTTATTGGGGTGACATTGGTTAATAAAATTATACAGGTTTCAGGTGCACAATTTGACTACACCTCATCTGTATATTGCACTGTATGTTCACCGCCCCAAGTCCAGTCTCCTTTCCATCATCATTTATGCTTACGTTTTAATGAAGAATATTTTTAAATGTTTCAGATTTTACCCACTTAGCTTTTTATGCATTTTTAAAGCACATACAACACTCCAGAGCAAAAGTAAATGTATTTGTAGTAGTGATATCAGAAAGGACAGAAAAACCTTTTAAAGCAAAAGAGGAATATCATTTATTCAGGAAATATTAAATATTTCTTAACCAGTGGTAGGAATTAGTATATTTACAAAGAAATGGCACTTTAAAAATAATTATGTGTTCCATAGGATGCTTTGAAGAACATAATCTAAACAATGGAAATCAATTTAATATCCCATTAATTCAATCAAGCATCTTGTGAAATATCCAGATAACTGGGGTAATTTAAAGGAACGTTTTTTAATTACTTGGGAAATTGCCTCAATTTTCCACCTCAATCTTCTATTTCACTTTGCAGATTAAATAGTCCTTTAAATAAAATAGAACTATTTCCTCCTATCACTCCTTTTGGGTCATTGTCAGGTCCCTGTGGAGTTGTGAGAGCAAAGGTGTCTAGGATATGCAAGGAAATCCCAACTATTAAATAAATCTGATTTCCTATTTTAATCAGGTAATTACCATATCAAAACTTCTGGTCTGTTTCTCAAGCCACAGAAATATGGAGTCCTGAATAGTTTTCATGGTAATTTCTACATGCCATCTTCCCACTGTTTCTGCAAACCAAAGTTTGCTTAAACACTACCAGCAAGAGTATTAGTAAAACACATTTTTACTATTATCAATTTTAAATTAAAATGCCTCAATTTATAGAATCCTTAAAACACTTGCTCCCAATGTTTACTTTCTGTTCACCGGGACAGAACCGCAGGCACTGTGAGGCCACAGGCACATCTGTAACGAAATAGGCCATATGATTATGTCTATTCTTCAGAAAGTAGTGTTTGAAGAGTAACAAAAATCATAGTTTATCCGACCTGCATATAAAACCATTGAAGGATGGTACATTTATCATATTAAAAATGCATCATTAAAATTTAAAAGCAGGTGCAGTTGCTCAATAAGCTAATGGTATAGTCTGAAGACTCCAGTCAGGATTGTATTGTTGAATTCCCAGTTGGATAAAGGAGAAGAAAGAGGGAGGGAATGTGAATGACCTTGCGCCAAGGTGCTAGGGCCCTAGGATGCAAGGCTGTAGGCTGTGGCTGAGCTCCACTCGGAGGATCTTTCCTGCACTGCATTCTCATGGCCGAGAGTGAAAGTGGCCTCTGAACAGATGAGCTTGAAATTGCTTCGCCTCAGAGCTGAAACCTCTGTGAGTTTCTACAAGCATGTGAATGTGAGCACATATTTGTATTTACGGAGCGAATTTATGGGCTGTTTGCCTGTGTGCACCAATGACTCGATGCTTGTCAGAGAACATGTTGTAGAAAATGGCATGAAGAAATTTAACAAGAAAAAACTAGTGGAAGAAAATTTAACCTTCGTAGGAGTCATGTCAGTCTATAAACTATTAAATAATCACCTCTATTACTGGTTGGTTTATTCACCTCACATCACCTCGGGAAGAGCTAGACAAGATTCCTGAAATCTATTAATGAGTTTTCTCTAGCAAATATTAACTCAGTAAAAATCCTATTCTGTCATTACATATGTTTAAAGTTTTAAATTGAAATATCTAAATTTGTATACTTATTTCTTGATTAGATAAATCTAACTTGCAAAATCTTTTTTAAAAAGTATAGTTGAATGGCAAACCTATTTAACTGGCTTTCATAATTCTTTTTAAATGAACTGTGCACATCTAAATTTATTATAGGTAATGTAACTACTCATTGGTAGCAAGAAAAACTCAAAAAATTAATAAATATAATTTTCACCTAAAATCTTTAAGGAGAGATGACCACAGGGTAGAAATTAAAAAGAGAGACACAAAAGAAAAACAGTCAGCAATTGCCTTCTCATTCATTGGGACATTCCTTTAAAGGCGGTGGCTACGCCATAAAATAGCTAGTACGTCTGTGTGGGGTCTCAGAGGATGGCACTGTCCCTGACATTTTAAATATTTTATGAGAAAATGTTCATTGTTCCCCCATCTCTAATATAAATATTATAGAATATGAGTCCAATTCATGAACTAGAAAGAAATAGATCTACTTAAATATTTTTGCAGTAGTAGTTCTTTGGCCTTCAATAACTATCCTCAATTATTAACAATAAGAACACCAAATCAAAATATTTGTTAAATTACTATGTCACCCAAACTGTCAAAAACATTATTTCTTCCTATCGTATAAATCAGCTTATGTTTAGAATACAGAACCCTGAGATCATCATTCAGAGGCAAAAGCCGTAAAAGTCTAAAATTCTTTAACATTTTTTAAAGTACACCTTTTATTTTTCCAGGTAAACTAACACTGTTTCCTTCATTTGTTGTTTTAGTTTTTAGTATTTTAGGAACTGCTTCTTTTCATTCTCATTCGGTAAATTTTCTTCAGCTTTTTACATTCCTCCTTTGGTTATTCTCTGTAAGTAATTATTCACTTGCTTTTATAAGCTGATCAATAGCTTACTAGGAGATAATTTACAGGTCTTGTGAAACATCTATCCATGTGTATACTTTTTAATGTAATAGATTTAAGAGATTTGCAGCTTGAAAGATAATCTTCAGCAGATGCATTTCATATTAAATATTAGCAATGCTTGCTAACACCGTACACTCTTAACATCAAACCTACCACCATTTTCTCCTCCGCCAACTTTGTATCTGCCTATACATGCATAGCCAATAGCAAGATGTTCCCCATTTGTGCTCTCAAAAAACATGTAGGCTTCATGAAATTTGCGGTTTTTTAGAAAAGGTAAATGTACAACTGAATGTGGAAAATTAGAAAGTGATTTATTTTTTATCCAATGAGGCATTTTTGTTGGATATTGTACTTTGCTAGTAAGGATTAAGTTCTCAAAGGCTCGTAATAGTTGGTGACTACTAATCTTACCCACTTTGGCAGATAATTTAACCAAATTAAGACAAGATTTTCACAAAAGGAAGATGGGCTGAATGAACAAAGCATCCATCCATCCATTTACTTAGCTTGCTTGCATACTTGTTTAATAAACTCTTATTTAGCATTTTCTATGTATCTGGCACTACGAGGTGTTTACTATCATAGTGGTAATCCCAGCAGCTAAGAGAACCTGGAAATACTCAGTTAAGATTTTGAGGTAAATTTTTAAAAGAGACTATTTACAGAGTTGTGGACAAAATAAACAACAGCAACAACAAATAATCAACAATGAATTGTTTAAGTCTCCATGATTAGAAACGCTAATTCAGAAAGCCATTAATCTCACCATTAGGCTTGCAGGAGCAAGAAAAAATGATATGAGCAGAGCCTCGTTAGAACTGTAGCTGCAAGAGCAGGGAAAGAATGCCTCCCAACCCGAGCTTCTTCCTCTTCTGCCCACCACCTCCTGCCTGTGCTTCCCATCAGTGGGATGCAAGAAAAGGCTGGAAAGGAGCCCAGGTGAGGCTGCTATGGGGACCAGCCTTCAAGGTCACAGAGCCGGGCAGAGAAAAGCAGAAAAATGGAGGAAGGGAGTCTGCAACTGGGAATAACCAGCACGGTGTTGAAGACAGAACATGAATAATTAAAGGGGCGCATGGTAGTTAGAATCATAAATACATATAAGCAAATAATTTCAATATTGAATGAAAGTCATCTACTAGAAGAGGTTTCTTAGTAATGACACGAAGCGGGCAGGCGTTAATTTCCATTGCTTGGATCCATGTGAGTTTTACCAAGAACCAGAGAGAGCGACCTCGGGGCACACAACTTGAGTTCTGTTAACTGGCACAGCATGCGACCCAACTGCAGCGTTCTATAACGTAGGGGAAATTACCAATAACCAAATCTAACAGTACAGAATGCCTGCGGACCCAGATAAAAACCTACACTGTATACCCTTTAAAAATGCATTTTTCAATTCTTTCACTCAGACGTACTTAAAGCATTTCTACATGCCAGGTATTGTGCTGGGTTCTCCCGATGGCCAGCATCGAGTTAAAGGTAACAATAGGTTGAGGCGTGTGAAGGGTGCCTGGGAAGCACACAGTAATGACACTGGACCTGCTCTCCAGGTATCAGAGATGTTGTCTGTCAGGAAGTGATGATAAGTTGAAACTCAAGGGATGACTTAGAAATTGTTTAAAGAAGGAGGGAACCAGGGGGAAGCATCTGAGAAAGCAAAGAGTTGAGAAAAATCATGGGAAACTCAGAAAACTGAAAGGAGTTCAGTTTAAAGAAATATCCAGCATCCACGATAGGTAAACAAATTTTTTGAGCACTTAATGTGTCCCCGGCACCTCTGATTGCTCTAGTTAATTTTAAAAATGATACTATGAAAGGGTACGACTGCTGTCTGCATTTTGCAGTGGAAGAAATGGGGGAACCTAGAGGTCGAATTATACCTGTAGTAAGACTCCTGGAAGTAACATGTTCAATTTTGAATGTCAGGAAGATTTGTCTAACAGCAAGAGAGAGAGAGTGGATCAGAGGAGTGTAAGACTGGATGCTGGGAGACAAATTAAGAGATAATTGCATTAAGGCAGACAATATTTGATGAGGACTTAAACTAAGGCTGCGTGGCTTATGTAATGCAGAGAAGAAAAGAGATGTGGGAGATATCGCGTAAATAGAACCACAGGACGTAGTCGCGGAGGAAGAACCTGATGTGGAAAATGAGACATCTAAGGAGAGCCTGTATCTCTGGCTTGGTAACTGAGAACAAAGCAATACCATTAACTAACACGTTTAAAAAAGGGACAAGTTTGTAAGAAAAGATAATAGCGTCCCTTTAGGATATAACAAAGGGCACTTAAGGGACATGAAGTTTAAAACATCAGGGAAAGCTAGCCTGAAGCTACAGATGAGGGAGTTGTTGGCAGGAGTGAGGCTCATTTTTGATGAGAGGGAATGAAGTCTTTGCAGAGAGTTTATCACATCACAAGTCAAGAGAGTCAGAGGTAGAAGCCTGGAGAATACCAGCACTGGAGGAGTAGGCAGAGGAAGCAAGTTAGAAAAGTGACAAAGACAGGAGGAGAGGCAAGGGAAATTATTCTAAGTGATGCTAAGCAGGAAAAGAATTTCAAATAAAAAAGGAAAGACATCATCAAATATCATAGATGGGTTCCAAAAGGAGTCTTTCAGGTTTGGTGATTTCAAAGTCATTGGTAGAAGTTCATGTCCCATACAAGGCCAGCTTCCTCCAATGCAGGGGCATATCTCTGCTCCTTACCTGTAAAAACAACATCCAAAGTCACGGGTATGTCGTGAGTGAGGGGAGTTCCTGAATCTGGTTCTATACCTCAGAGCAGTAGGGGACACCTAGGCTGAAGGAAATTTACGAAGACATAAATAGGGAATGATCAAGGCAAAGTGGTGAAAGGGAGAGGTGACAATGAGCTTTGCAGCTGCTGGTGACATCCAGCTGAAGATCAAATAACACCCAGCCAAGACCTTAGGCCACGCAGAGCTGTGCAAACCCAGGTTAAAGTGCAAAGTACATTTGGAGAAAACGAGTCCAAAGACCCTGATCCTCAGTTGAAGCTCCCTCCTCAATATTTCAAGATCTCCTTCACTCAAAATTCTGCAAAATGCCCAGTTTTAAAAGACTTCCTTCTTCTAAGATGAGTGATCTCTGTAAGAGAACCAGCGTAAAATTATGGAAATAATTTACTTAAAATCAAGAAACTCTTATTACAAATAAAAGTCACAAGGAGATTATATGCCAGTCAATAAAATAAGCTAGGGGAAAAAGGGATATTTTAAACAATACTTCAGGTTTTCAACAAAGTTAAATAGGCAATGAAGTGTACTGGTTTAATACACGGATGTTCTTCCAGACTGTGAGGGTTCAACCCTAGTTGTGCACTTTATTGGCTGCGTGAGCTGGCAGATGGCTTACAGTTTCTGTTTCAACTTCTTTGACAAAATAAAGAAGACAACAATAGTACCTACCTCACAGTTCCTTGCAAAGAAAGAAATGATTTGATAGAAGTGAAGTGCACTGTGCAGTGTTTGGTAAATACTAAAAATAATGTAAATGCAAGCACTAACTATTGTATTTATCTGCTTAGAAATAAAAGCTCAAAATAAAAGTAAAGATTTAAAAAATATATATGAGCCCTGGCTGGTGTAGCTCAGTGGATTGAGCATGGACTGTGAACCAAAGGGTTGCTGGTTCAATTCCCAGTCAGGGCACATTCCTGGGTTGCAGGCCAGGTCCCAAGGAGGGCCACGTGAGATGCAAGCACACATTGATGTTTCTCCCCATCTCTTTCTCCCTCCATTCCCTTCTGTCTAAAAATAAATAAAATCTTTAAAAATAAATAAATTATAAAAAATATATATGACAACAGAGAGAGTTTGAAAGTGAGGCAACAAGAAGTTAGGGAAAAAGTAATTTAAAAAGCAAATAAATCATTGCAGAAATGATAAGCTGGCATGGCAAGTACATAAATATTGGAAATAGGTAAGTTTGACCCTCTGGGGCACTAGAAATTATTTTAAAATATTAAATAATTAAATATTTAGAATGCGTTAAATGTACAATGTCTTTCAGTGTTTTTCATGTCATGTTTATGGGGTTAAGGAAAAGTTATGTGCTTCAGATCTTTTTATATTTCTTTAAAGCACTACTTTAAATGCACAACTCGAAGCTTGTCTTTTCTATGTTAATAAGCTCTTTTTTCTGAATCTCCATCAGTGAAATGAAGGGAGAGAAGAGTCAAGTCATAATCAATCAGTGAAGACAGTAAATCATCATATTTTTAGGTCAAAGCTTTCTCTTTTCCATCAATGGCAGCTTATTAATATATTTAGTTTTAATGTTATCTTTTCAATACAGATTTAAGAAATAAACAAAATAAGAAGTTCTAATCTTAGCACCTACAAGGTATTTTGAAAAGCTAAAGTAAGCACCTCCTGTCTGGAGAAACATGGTTCTCTTGAATAAAATGTATTTATTATTTTTAAATCATCTCATAATGTGATGTCATGTATTTTATTGATATCCTCTTTTGTGTTGTTCTTGAAAGAATTATCTGTTAATTTATAAAGTGGAATAATAAACATTTTAATTTGTTATTTTTGCTTAACCTTTATCTTGTTTTTTAAAGCTATCTTTTTCCACATGCATATTTTAATTTTTAGCACTAAGTTGTCTTTAACTTCATTTGAAACAATTTTGCTAAATTGTATTGTGACAGCTGTCATATCTGTGTGCATTTTAAAAAATCAAAATTGCTGAATTTTGGGGTAGCCATTTTAATATTGAAGATGGAAGAAAATAAGCAACATTTTCAGCATATTATGCTTTATTATTTCAAGATAGGTAAAAATGCAACTGAAACACACACACACAAAAGATTTATACTGTGTATGGAGAAGGCGCTGTGACTGGTTGAATGTGTCAAAAGTGCTTCATGAAGTTTCATGCTGGAGATTTCTCGCTGAATGATGCTACACAGTCAGGTAGACCAGTTGGAGTTGAAAGCGATCAAATCAAGGCATTAATTGAGGAAAATCAATGTTATGTCAGGCAGGAGATACCCAACATACTCAGGATATCTAAGTTAATAAAACTATTAATTAGAATGAAAAGTGTGTCTTTTAATTTAAAAAAAAAAACAACAACATACAAACTTTTTGGCCAACCCAATAGTTTTCTGTTACATTATACAGTTAGTGTCAGATACATACAAGAATTTTTAAAAACTGTTAAGTTAGTTTCAATTCATTATAAAAATGTGATGCTCTACCTTTTAAGCAATCTTACTTAAAATGTGCATAATGGAAACACACATAAACAAAAAATCTTAATTTTAAAAATAATGATTATTATTTTCCAATAATGTGACATACTCTGCTTCATAATGTGTGTGTGATTGAAATTTAGAAAGAACTGGGACGCTGATATGATTTCTGTCAAACATATCTTTGAAAAACTTCAGATATGTTTTTTTAGCACCCAAAAGAAAATTCACAGTTTTACTATAAATCACACTAAGCACCACATAAATTAAGTTAAACATGTTCCCTGATTTTCAATGTCATGTTTTTAAAAATGAAAAACACATAAACCTCTTGGACATCATGTGAATAAGAAAATAACATTAAGTGTAACTACTGTGTATGAGGTAGTTGGATCACAAGTAAAGAAAAGTTATATATTTAATCAGGGTCAACCATCAATGAAGACTTTCTGGACAAGATGAGTTTGTTGGAGTTCTGTGAATAAAAGACAAGAAAGAAGATCCTGGCTTCCATTTCTTTCTAACTGGTATTTGGGTTAATATGCGTAGGTGAGATCACTCAGAGTGTCAATTGAGGTCAAATTGAGAAGTGTGAACTTGGAAGCAGAAGGGGTCAATGAAATAACACAGCGGAGAGACATTTTTAAACATCAACGACAAATACACTAAAGAAACTTAGGAGGAGTAACTAGGGAAATAGGGCAAAAAGGGAAGAAAGCACTACCTTGGAGTAAAAATACTGGCGCAAAAAACATCAGGAGCAAAGGGAAAACAGGTATTTGAAAAAGAGCAAGGGTTCAACCTGTCAATGTTACCATAAAGGTCAGGAATTTGCCCGGTATTCAGTAACGTGGAGTCCAGTGGTCATCTTTACCAGAAGTAAGAGCGGTTAAGAATACTAGAAACCTTATTTCAAGGTAAGAAGCATTGGTGATTATTGGCGAGTGAAGTGGGAAATAGAGAAACCTATCACAGACTCTTCTCTCTGGACGTTTGGCTGTGAATGGAAGGGGAGAATCACGTATGGAAATAGGTCCCATAATCTTGAAGGAAACATAGGGTCAAAGTGATAGCAGTAAAATACTATTTGTGACCATCCTGTCCTTTCAACATTGTATGATGTCTCTGCAATGTACCATTTGCTATCAAAACCTGAGTCCTTGAGCTCCGTGGAGCCCACTCTCACCTCCACCATGGGTGAGTTGCCTCTGAGAGCTTGCATTTTCCCTCCCACTTGGCTGTCTCAGCTATTGCTGCTGTGTTACACCACCAAGTTCTGTTTTTGAAATGCATAACGTAATTTATGTCACTGCCTCCTCTCTGCGTCCCTTTGTATGTGTGCTCTCTTCTTCCATGTCTTTAATTTCTGCTTTAACAGCATCTTTCACAAGTGCGGAAAACACGTTTTACCTATTTCGTTCCATCTCTATTGCATGAACAGAGTAGGTAGAATTTTTTTTCTGATACTAGTGTTATACTATTTTTAAAATTTTATTTTCTCAGGCCTTGAGCAGAAGATGTTGGAGTGAGTGATAGAACCACAATATGGTCTGAGTAGCACTCACAGAATCAGGATGGATGGAGCACAGATTTTTGGATAAGCAAATTAGAAGTAAGCCCATAGCCTTCAGAGCACAGAATAAGAAACAGATTGGAAATGGATGGGGATAGATGGATTGAGAACATTAATGCATTTATTAGATTTTTAAAAAATGAATGTTGAATGTCTATTGCTTTGGGAGAATTAGGAAAAAGGGATTTTCTAAATAAAGCCCTGCATCACCTAACAAATTATAGTGGATCGGCATCAATATATGTTTGGAGACTCATTTACCCTAAAAGACCCAAATATTCTACTGACTGATGAGCAAATTAAAGTGCAATAATTAAATATCCAGTCAATAAAGTTATTCCAAGTAAACCAAAGTTTAGAAGTCTCTAACATTTCAGAAGAATTTCTGAATGACTCTTTGATAGGCTAAGACAACATCAGTTTATTCTCATTAAGATACCAAAATCAAATCTTGTTAGTTTTTTTAATCAGCATGAAACTAAACGCATACTTTTCAAAATTTGTTGTAATTATTCACTAAAGAAAATTAACTGTTTCATTATTTATCATTAACGGTCTATTTATATAATGTGACTGGCTGACATGTTTTGTTTTTCATCTTTGAAAAATTAACAATGAATTGGATTTCTTTCATGCACCAGACCCTTATATTTACATGTGAAAGAGTTCATGCAATCTGTTTTATGTTATTCATTTTGAACAAAATCTTAAATGAACTTTACTTAGCACTTTCTCCCTAAAACCTTTTTATGTTCTTTTAAAATGCTTATCTGGATGATTTATTCTTTGCTGATTAAAACTGAAGAAGACCATAAGTTTATTCATTGGGAGATTTATATCTGTACCCTGAAATTGGGTGAATCTAATGGAAATTCTATGTCATATGCAAATGTACGATAGATTTATATAATCTAACAAATTTACCAAGGTAATTTAACAGTATGCACCAAAAATCATTTTGCAACACACATTACATAAAATTTGTATTGTAAACCAAGATACTATCTACAACTCACATATGGACAAGATCATGTGTGCGGCCTATAAGCCACATTCATCCCACAACTGTGCATAAGAGCTTCAGAGTATGGAGAAGCATTACAGTTTTCTCAAAAGAAAATTATTCATTTTAAACCACCAAGCCAAATCAAATTCAATCACACACAAAACCTAAAAATCTAGAATCCCTAATAGTCCCTAAAGGTGCACCAAATTCAAACACCAGAGGAATGCTTAGATCCTCTGGGTTACAGAACGCGGTTGTCATTCTAGCGTTGTAATACATGAGGTCCAATGTTCTTAAAATTTTACTTGTAATTTTCACACTTTCTCTTATCTTTGTATTAATTTTGGTCATATCTAGTTTAGCAGAAGACAGAGGTGATGTTTCACATACTTTAGATGATACCTAGCTTATTTAGAGCAAGTAATTTCATACTTTATGAACATTAAAATGTGATTATGAGACTTTTAGTCAAAAACGAAATCTATTGTGAGGAGACCCTGAAATGAAGCTCTATAACTTTCTAGTCACCCAGCCAACGGGTAGTTTGGTTTGATAGATAACTATGTTAATGATTATTTTTAATTTTCCTATTATTAGTGTAGCTTTATATTTAGAAGACTTAGTGAATAAAATAATTATCCATCTCAAGTGCAGAACTTGTCTTTCCAACTGTCCTACATAAAAGTTTAGACAGAAAAAAAAAATCAAAGCCTTGTAGAACAAATGAATTAACAGTGAAGTTAATTGGGCCATGTTTCTACTTTTAAAAATTAAGTTACATTTAGTGAGTCTGTGAAAAATTTACCAAAAAAGAAATCCATAACCAGGCTGAGTATACTAATAAAATTTGTCCCCTATGTTCATTTAGAAATATTTTCTGCATCTTATCAAAGATGTTAGCATATATTATAAAGCAAAATCAAGAAAAGTTATTAATAAAATAATGGTGATACATACTATATGTATTTATAGATAAGAAATATCACTTATCTTGTAATGATATAAGGGCTTTTTTTCATTAGCTTTTACATTAGAAGGCTCAATTTCCACCAATTTCACATTAAGAAATTTTTCATATGACCTCACCTGTAAGTGGAACCTAATCAACAAAACAAACAAGCAAGCAAAATACAACCAGAGACATTGAAATAAAGAACAAACTGACAGTAACCAGAGAGGAGGGAGGAGGGATAAAAGGGGGTAACAAAGGAAGGGCCATCAAGGAATATGTATAAAGGACGGATGCACAAAACCAAAGGGGGTGGGTTCCAGGGTGGGAGGTGGTGATGGGTGGGGCGGGTGGGGGACAGAAAATGGAGACAACTGTGTTTGAACAACAATAAAAATAAATAAATAAATAAATATAAATATTTTTTCAGTTTCTACAAATACTAAATCCATAAGAAAAATATAAGAAAACATGTTTTGTATCTAAAAAATTGGATATTTCACCCATCTTTTTTTTTTTTGGCTGATTTTTTAAAATCTTGCTTTAGTATTTGCAGCACAGCACTAGAGGGATTACCTGAGACTAAGTAGAATAATTTTGAAACACTGTGAAATACTTCTACAAGTTTTGTGTGTTTGATTTTTTTAAAAGATGGAGTCAGAATGTCACCTTCTTTAATGAAGTAAATATACATCATAGTTGTTTTTTAGCAAGCTCGTGGTGCTGAGAATTAGAATGCTGACTTCAGATAATGAAGGTCAAGGTTATCGTGTACAAAGAACAGGAATGGTTACAAAAAGATAAAGGAAGGGGAAAAAGGTGGGAGGTGAGAAACAATTTATTTCTTGCCTAAAGATCAATATTTTTCTTACATGACTACATATGGTGTTTCAGTTTTCCCTTCTCACATTTATTCTCCCACGTGATTCTATGAGATGTCTTCAAGAACAGTGCCTTCCTAACAATTCCTCCATTATCACATGCCCTAAAAATGTGATGGGCCTGAAATACTTCAACACTCCCACATACACAAATGTAGAAAATAAATAACTCACTATTTTTGCATAGTTAGAGTGCAACAAATCATAAATATTTATCGAGAAAGTGAATAGAGCTTTGAAATGAAAGTGTAGCTTTGAAATGGAGGTTGACGTGAGTTGGATTTAGCGTTAGTACTTAATTGCTGAATGTCTGTGACCACGTTCATCATTCCCGCCAGCTGGAGTTTGGCAACATCTCTGCCTTCTTGATTTAATTCTTGTTTTAAGTAAAGCCTAAAGCCTGTCTCCAAGTAACTATTTATTAAATGTATTAATGTATAAACATGCCCCAAAGTTATAATCCAAGTAAGAAAATAGGTGCTGTAACAGATACGACTAAAACTGTATGATTAGTGTTTTTCAAATGGAAGGATCAGACATTTCTGAGGCAAAATGGCATTTCACGGTTTGACTGCTTTTTTAGGTATCTTAGCGTATATATTAGGATGCTGTCTTCACTTTTACTTCGTGTGTTACTTTATCAGGGGTACCAGACAAGGTGAGTGAGGCAGAAGAGGAGAAAGGTCCAAAAGAAGATGCATTTTGGTCAGCTAAAACTGAAGAATAGCTCAATCTGCAAAGAGCTTCCTCCAAGAACTAAATAGACTACAAATCAGGCTAGTTGCATCTAAACGGAGAAATGGGGAAAAACAATCCACTTGCTCCCATGAGTCAAAAGTGTGTCCAAGGCTCATTAATTCTCTTGAACTTCTAAATTTGGCTTGCAACCCTGATCAGGACAATATCCTTCTCGCCCTCGTTAACACGGAAGCCCCAGAGTAGCATACACGGCGCATGCGTCGCTGCTATGGAAATGATGTAGGAGGGGTTGTGTTGAGACTGTAGCCAGGAGGTTGATAAGTGAGAGTCATGGAGTGGAGTCACTAGGCAGTCATCCTGGTGTTCATCTGAACTTTTTATGACACAGAAATCAAATTTAGGGGATTATGCAGCTGAAAATTTTTAGGTCTTGTTTGCTATTGCAGCATATTCTCGCTTATCCTGACTAACACAGAATTTTCTTTTAACAAAAAATTAAATATGTAGTGTTGGCTTAGCAATTAGCACAGTAAGGAGATAGATATTGGGGTTTAGAAAAGCGGGGATCCATCTTTTGCAAAAACAAAATAATTGATAAAGCTGTTGCTTGCTGTGATTTGTGAAGTAGCGTGAGTGTTTAACGAATGTGTAGCACTGAGAAAGAGTGGGAGTAAGGACTGAGAGTGCTTTCTGTGCAAATGGCTGCTTTTGGTGTGATATTAGAAAAAGAGGCCTATTCAAGAAAGAACTATGTAGAATAATGCAGAAATGAAAGATAGGAGATTCCAAAAATTGAGAGACTGATCATTTTCAAATAAGTGACTTATATGAGAATTAAACAGTAGATCTTTACAGAACAAAATCTGAAATTAAGTTTTGTGACAAATGACAAAATTCAGACTGAGGAAATGTCCTTTACACTTACTGTTATAACCCCTTAACAGTTTAGATTGAGGGAAAAAGATCAGGTTAGAGTGTAAGTTTTACTCAGAAAGCTGGCTAACCTCAAAGGACCCTCCTTCAAACTGAGAGACAAGAAAGGGGGTGAGAAGGCGAAGAAATAAAACGTGAAGAACTAAATGGAATCAATTTTTTGAAAGCGTTATACTGCCAAAGAAACTGTGAGCCTGAACTAAAATATCCTGTGATTTAGAGATTTTGGTGACTCTCAAGCCCTCAACTTCTTTTAAATTTTTTTCTTATTTATTGATTTTAGGGGAGAGAGGGAGAGTGAGAGAGACATTGATTTGTTGTTCCACTTATTTATTCATTGATTGGTTGCCTCTTGCATGTTCCCTAACTAGAGATCAAACGTGCAACCTTGGCATAGTGGGGTGATGCTTCAGCTGAGCCACCCAACCAACTTCTTGGGCATGAAGTTGCCTGATAAACCTGCAAAGTTATCCAGTAGAGCACATCCGCTAGTCCGTATCTGATGTTCTGATATTAGAGTAGGGAGGTCCTCCATCAGGGTGCAGCCAGGAGCCAGAGAGATCCTCGTACAAGGCAGGCCGTCCGAAGAGAGTAGGAGTGTGTCCTGATCTGCCCGTAAGACCCCTTCACCAGAAGGTTGTCAAAGTTACTTAGACAAGAGACTACTGGCTCACTCTGCTCTTCTGTAACCAGAAGTGTTTACTACTGCGTTTCTGCCTTGTTTCATCATCGTCTAGTGTGTAAATGTCAGGGGGAGCAGACAGGTTGTCCTACAGGTCCTATCAAAACTATGTCACTGAGAAATTCCAGACTTCAGTCTCCCTAATGAGACCGCATGGACATTGGGGATGGAATGTTAGGTGAGACTTTCCCTGCTACAGACCAGCTCCATATCACCTAAATGGCCTTGGTCATTTCACCTCTGACACTTTCTCATGTCACCAATGCCCTTCCAGTTCCTAAATCCATAAACTATCGATATGGCATCATTACAAAAAATAATGCCTCAACTTCCTCTTCTGTGCTAAATACTCTTCTAAACAGTATAGGTGGTAAAAAATAAAATAAAAAGAGCCCAAAGTCTCTGGTCTCCTGGGACTTACATCTTATGAGAGACCATACATAATTTTAAATATTTGTATAAAAGAAATAGTAGTATTTCTGAAAATAATACACCCAAGTGTATACATATAAGGATAGATGATGCAAATATATAAAATAATCATTAAGTATTGTGCAGATAAGTAGGATGAGAAGATAGGAGTGACAAGGGGATCAGGGAAGGCCTCTTTGAGACTATAATTTATCATATTTGACACATTTATCAACATTGACATTTTGACTCTAAACTTGAAGTTTATGACATTACACTGATGTTTTGCTTTTTTGTGGAGAATTTCCTCGGGTATCTCCACCTCTTCTTTCTTTTTTTTCCCTTTGCACTATCAGCCTCAGAAATACCTGTGAGCCTTGATGTTCTGTTCTTTGCTGTGTCCCTTCCTCCTTCCACCTACTCTTTTTGGGCAACTATGTCATTTATTGATTCATTCCACATACACCATTGAACTGCCACTGTGTGCCAGGCACTGTGCCAGGCTCTGGGAATACAATATTTGCTCTCATTGTGTTTACAAGAGTAGAACATATAGCAATTACAAATGATTGCATAAATAATTATTTAATTACAATTGTGATAAATACAGAAAAGGAACAGTGCAGCTGCTCTGAGAGCATGCTGAGGACACCTAGGGAGGGTGAGGTAGTGGGGAGCTTCATAGACAAAAAGAATGGCCTGCGCAAAGACCCTGTGGCAGAGAGGAGCCACTTCTGGGCCCCTAACCCACTGAAGCTGAGGACAGAGAATGCCTCTAATTCTTATTTGTGTCTCCCGCACTCACACAGCATTTTAAGCAGATCATACACTCTTAGCAAATATCTTAAACAATTAGTGATGAGGAAAATTAAAGTGAAAAGGCAACTGGAATAATTGAGAAATTAACAAGGATTACATACAGTAAAATTTACATAATATAACTTGCTAATGAGATTCTGTTAATTCTTTCGTTAGGGGCAAAACACAATTTAAAAATAAGTGTTAACTTCGTGAGTAACCCATGTGCCGTGTAGAACGAAACTAATTCTCAAATTCAAATGCAATTCTCATGGCTTAGAAAAGAAATTATTTTTTCTTGCTATCTGAAATGAATGTATGTTAAAAAGAAATATGAGCTGGATTTACTTATGTAGTACTTCTAATATAAAGTTGGGATTTATAGCCTACATTAATTACATAAGCTATAAAACAATGGTTCTGTGCTCTGCTTTTAAAATTCACTTCCACTTTATAGCAGCACAACGTTTTTTGTTTGTTCCTGTATGTTGTGAAAGTCACAGGAAGAGAGAATGAATCTGAGCCTCCTTTACTTTCCTAATCTGAGACCTGCTTATTTTACACTGTGCAGTAAAATTTAATTTCAAAATTCTTCTCCATATGTTACCTCAGTTAATCCTATCCTTGGAGAAGAACAGTTTATTGACATCCTATTTTATAGCTGAGTGTTTATAGATTCAGATGGGATTATATGTGGTTGCCAAGCTAAAGCAATATTGTAACTTTATCTTCTAAATATCCCTTTGAATTCTCAACACTGCCCCATCCTTATCGATAGTCCCCTTCCCTCTCCTGCACCTCTGGAAAAGTGTCCCAACCCCAGTTCTCACAAGTAGTATTGTTACCTCAGTAACCAAAATAGTTATGCTTTTGGTGCATACCTAAGAATGTTATTTCTTCTTTTACAAATGTCAATGGAGCTGAGAACAACTCAATCTGTGTTGTAAATGATGACAGAGGAAGAAGAGTCCAATCACAGTAAGTTAGGAGTAAATATAAAAGAAATAGAGGCGATGAGATTAAATTTTAGGTAAGTCTGGCCAGAAAGGAAAGGAAAGAAAATAAGAAGTTAAGGGGAGAAAGGAATCAAGAGAAAAATGTGTTAGTTATTTGAAGACTGTCTTAGGGAGTCTGAAGGAATGGGAAAATAGCCGCGGACGAAGGTGCTCATCTCAGAGAATGGTGGGTGGATTGGTTGATGCTTATCTTGCTTAGAGCAGAAAGAAGAGATAACGCAGCGATGTTAGAAGATTGGAGAAGGACAAAAGAGGAAAACCATATTGAATGACCTTCATCTTCCAATTTAGGAAGCAAGATTATCTGCAGAAAAATTATAAAAATTATAATATCCCTAATATTATATGCTATACAAGCTCTTGACATCAAGCAATTGTTAAAATTCTACTACCTTTATTTTACAAACTGAACAAAATGCTTTGTTATTTTGCTGTGAGTCAGATACCAAACAACATTGTCAGGTGTCTTGCTCAGTAAACCTCAGTGATAATGAGCACAAACTATGAATATAATACAATGAGAGATGAATCACATACCTATGCCATTGCTACAGAAAAGAGAATCATTGCAGAAGCCAAGATTATAGTCAAAGACTCTTGTGTCTAAGTTGATGTTATGCCCAGATCAAATGTGGGACACTTATAAGGTCATTTAAAATAATTTTTAATGATTATACTAATAGTCCATGTGTTTTTCAAACCTTGCATTGGGGTAAATTATTTTCTTTGAAAAGGTAACATTATTAACCTTTATGTGATGCAAAAGAATGAACAACAAAGTCTGAATAGTGATGATGATAGACAGTAATAATATCATTTAAATTAGCATAAATCATTGATTATAAACCTAATTATAAAACATAAAACCTGATTATAAAAAGGCAAACCATTTTATCACATAGTTATATTTCACATCATAAATGTGAAATATTATAATTCTATTGTCTATTCTTTCTATGAAAAGTTATCTCCTTTGGAAATGTCTTAATGAATAATAAAACTGACTTGATTTTTCCCACTGCAGTCAACTTTTCTGTCATGCTATTAATGATTAATAATGACTGTATGCTCAAACGTTTTTCTTCCTCAGATAAAAGTAGCATTCTAACACAAGACTTTTATTTTTTTAGTTGTGTAGGGGGTAAGAAGATTCTGTGAACATACGGAAGAGCTGAAATAGAAAGAGAAAATGTCAATCAATATCTCCATTCTACTCAAAATAGTTAACTTATAATACCTAGGTTTCAGTAAGTTACTTTATCATGTTCTAGAAGAGATGGCATATTTTTTGCATATATTACATTATCTTTATTGGTATTTTTATATTATAATACAATGGATTTGAACTTAGAGCTAGACATTTTTAAATAAGAAAGTACAGTGGCAATTCAAGAATCTCTTAGCTGAATAAAAAGTGACAATCCACATTTTTTTAAACTGTAGGAGTTCATGCTTGTATAAATGTTTCTCTACACAATTACAAGAACAGCATCCTTTGACAAAGGTCTAAAAATGTTTGCAAAAGCCAAACATAATAGCATTGTTATTCTGCTACTTATTAACAGAACAGTGCATCCTATAACAATTAGATATGAATATTGCAAAGTGAATTCAATATTAAGCTATCTTTGAAATGCCACTTTGCAGCAGGTTTACAAATGCTTGAAGCACAGCAGGAGATTAACTCCATCTTCAAATATTAAAGCAAAACCCTTCTTTAACCTGATAAATCCTACTGAAAGCAAAGTTTCCTTTTCCAGAAATAATTATTCAACTATCAGAAAAGAAAATGAAACCTCCCAACTATTGTTGTCACAATAAAATACAAAGCTGGAAAGAATAGGTAGATAGATAGATAGATAGATAGATGCAACAGTGATCATACTTCTGAATTGGTTTCAATGAACATGGGTTTATGACTGCAGCCCAATTTTTTAGTTACAACAGTAATTAAGTATTTTATCATTTAACTTCTGGTATATTTACGTGTTACCTCCCATCTATATAAGCTTGTTGAAGGTCATATTTTTTTGTATTCTTCAAGAATACCTAACACTTACTGGTTTGATAGTTCTTCATAAGAGGTTACAAATATATCTATGCTCAGTATAAAAGATACCTACAACGTCATTTTCTAACTATGTACCACCTACCTACCTCCTATTCTTCCATGTAGCTAATTAATTACTACCTGCCTATGTATTCATCATTAATTTCTCCTTCTCTTCAGAGGGGAATTTCAGCTGAGGTGACAGTATTCAATTCTCAAACTCATCACAAGAATTCCAAGGGTCAGCTGTCAATCACATATGTCAAAGGCAAATTGTTCTGTTGCTGACTGGCAGCCTATTGCAGGCAGTGCCAGTGCCCCATGTTAATTTACTCCCTGCTCAGCCGGACCTCTTTCCTGAATGACTCCTTCAGAGCCACGCACCAGGAAGCTTGTAATAACTGTTTCTCTTGCATGATAGAAAAAGGCAGCAAAAAGCCCGAATGAACATATTGCCAAATATTGCTAAATCTCTTAAATAATCACGCTTAACTCATTTGAGTTTAGGAAAATTGCTAATATAATGTTATTTAACCAGCTACATGATACCATTTTTTCTTTCTCTGGTTTCACTAATCCTTTCCTTTAATTTTTTCCAGCAGAGAAATGCCAAGTATAGGCCAAATGAAAAATTATTTTAAGTAGATGTTTATTTCCAAGAATTTATAATGAGATGATCAGTTTTATTTCTTAAAGCCAGATAGCTCAGTGATAGATAGCATCAACTCTCTCCTAACTTATCAAATACAGAGAGGCAGATTCACTGTCTACACATGGCTATTTGCTTTCTCTGTTTTACGAGCATTGCCACTATCTTTAAAATTGAGTCTATAAATAATATATAAGTGAAAATCTATCAGATGTTGCTTGTTTACTTGTATAATACTAATAATTCAAGATTTATATCTTGTATTTTAACTGAAAGAATCTGATTAAATCATAGAGCTACTGAATATAATTTTTCAATTCGATAGATTTGGCTAAAAAAATTAAAGTCATAGAGACTGCATAGATTTACTAGTTGAAATAAAATGCCAGAGTGGAAATGTGGAAGTGGTTTCAGAGAATGATAAACATGGTTCTCAATCTTAGTGAAGCCAATTGTCAACTATACCACATGAAACCAGCCCCTTGACCTTCAAGGGGAGGTTTCTTAACCTTCCTTATCTCTAAAATGGGGGTACCAAGCACAGCGTCCTCATGGGATAGAGCTAAATATCAAACTTGGTGGTATTTTAAGAGAACACTGAGTGGGATTTTCACATGGCCAGAATTGGCCGTTTCTGCTCAAAGCTCAGATGGGTAAGGCATTCGAAAGTCTGCAGGAGGCCAGAGAGGCAGGAGAGGCTGTGGGACTGCTCCAGAGGCTTCTAGCCCAGGCACAGCGACGATCTTCTGGACATGTGGGTTGGAGGCTCCGTCTCCTGGTGAAAGCGCGGACTGGTGCCTTTGCTCCATAGATCATCCAGAGGCTGGGAGGCTTAAGCTGAATGCCACCCAAGAAAACAACAGCCCACATCAGCAGAAACCCCCAGAATAAATGAGAAACAACAGTATAAATAAAACCAGAGAATTTAACAAAACTCGTTCAAAACCACTTGATAAATAGCAGTACATTGCAAAACTTTAAATGAAAAGGACAGGAAATTGAGTGGGAAGGAGAGGACAGGGAGACTCAACCTGGCTGAGTCTCGCAACGTCCTGGTGAACGCTGTCACCACAACCTTTGTGGCACCCCTATGCCAGATAATGCGCGTGTGTTGTGTGTGTAGAATTTGACTCTTCAGAGAACTAGAGATTACTACTGCCTCAATTCCAGAAAAGGATATAGTATCCGTTCTATTGTTAGTATTACTATATTATTATTGTTTGATGCTGCCATAAACAAAGCATTTTTCTAAATCCTTTACTTATATCATTCCATAGTTTTACTACCCCTATTTTTAAAGATAAGAAAATTAACACTTGGGAAAAATGAGAATGTTGCCCAAGATCGCAGATTTATTAAGTGTAGACCTAGGACTCAAACTCACCTGACTCAAAAAAATACGCGCCCTTAACTAATTCGTGTCCTGCCTTCCATTTTTTTTTTTTTTTCCCCTTAATCCTCCAAGTAAACCCTCCTCAGGCTCGGACCAGCCTTACTGTGCAATGACCTTCTCCTCTTTGTTCATGTCTTTCCTTCTACTTGAAATGTCATTTTCTCTTCTGTACTGCACAAATCTTTGTCGTTACTCAGAGCCCATCTCAAGCCTCATTGGTCTCTTAAGAGTGTATAAAAAGCACAGGCATTGAATGTAGAGAAGAGGGTGATGTATGTACACATACATAAATATATTTAGAAAATACGTTTGACTGATTTTACAAAACTAAAACAGTTTCACTGGTTTACTTTCATGTGAAATTACATTTCTCCACCATCCTGTGCTCTTTTATGTCTTATTTTCTTCTATGTAATTTTGAAATTTCTGACGTTCACTAACTAACAGCTTTCTGATTAATTGACATTGTGAATATGTTCTTCTGCTTGCAGGAAATTTCTTTTATAGGTTCTCCATTATTCAGAAAACTTTATAGACAAGGCTATAATTTATGGAATAGGGAATCATTCTGGAACAAGATGCCAAATAGAGATTTAACTACTTAATTAAAATAATCCATAAATAAAACAAAGTTCAATGCCAAGACAACTTTTGTAAACAGCTAATTTCTAATACTTTTCCTCCTTTAATGACAGCAATGTGATATAAAAGAAGTAGTCCTTTTATTTCACTTTTTTGGAATTCTTTTCTTTCATGAATGTGATGACTCACTATCCAAAATTTCCAAATACCAACAAGTATATATCTCAATTGACTTTTGGTGACATGTTCTGATTTTCCCCATTCTTGAAACAGACAAAGCAATCAAAGGTGGAAAACTCAAGAGCGACTACAACTTTGTTGAAGGCCCTGCTTCATTCTCTACTCCAGTATCACCCACCTATGTGATCTTTGGCCAACTTCTCTTACCTGTGATTTTCTCATCTCAAAAACAAAGGTAATCTTACTTAACTCATTTGAATTGGTGGGAGGTTTACTGAAGTATCATGAAATGTAAATTATTTAGTTCATTAGCGCTTACAGCTTGTGTATCCAAAATAGCTGTAGATCTCAGATATTTTCATCAATTTACCCATTAAATATATTCTTTCATTCATTAGTTACCAGTAGCTTTATCCTTCGATCCCTTAAGCCTTAAACCATAGGGTAATAAAGTCACACAATAGGACACATATGTAGCCCAGCTAACACTTTTCAGTACCTGCCACATGCTGTGCATTGTATCAATACTTCTTAAAGATCATCTGATTTAACCATCACCATAATTCTATAAACTTAAAAATGGCAGAGGCTGACAGTAAAAAGAAAAATCCATCTCCCCCTTTTCTCCAATTAAATGTCTCCCCAGCTAGTCTACATTTTTCAGACTCCCTTGCAGGTAGATATGGCCACGTGGTAAGGTGCTTATAGAGGGAGCTTGGACAGAAGTGATGCATGCAACCTCAGACTTGGGCCTCAGGCCACTGGGTTGTCCTCCTTCACATTATCTTTTGCTTTCACTCTCCCAGGACCTCAGACATGGCAACTACCCAACTTCTATCACGTATATGACAACGTCACTCTAGGCACTACCAGAGTAACCTAATAGAAGGAGTCTGGGTCCCTGAATGACCAGGTGGAGTAGAGTCACCTTGGTGCCTTAGATCTTTACCCTTACAATCATGTAATAAACTATATCTTGAGGCCATTGTATTTTGGTGGCTTCTTAATTATAGCAATTTAGCTTTATCTTAATAATACAAATACTATCATTTTGAGATGTAGAAACCGATGCTCAGTAAGTTTAAATAAATTGTCCAAGGTTACGAAGATAGTAACTGGTTGAGTTAAGATCTGAAACTTAGCTAACCTCCACACTACTTCTCCTGCTAGTCATGATCACTGAGAATGACTACTCAGTATATGATTATGTCCAATCTTACATTTGAGGGGTGGCATTCTTGGTTTTTATAAGCTTTTTACGTTGTCTTTGAAATTTAGAAATTCAGAAGAGGCAGGAAGAAATTTCGAAATAGGGTAAATAAAGTGAAAACGTAAAGCAGAATATAGTTTTAATAGCATAAAAATTAAAATTTCCTGAGTACCACCACTGTCAAAGAAAACCAGAAGCAGAAAGAAGTTAGAGCAATAAAGGCAATTTTTACTCAGGAATCATTGCAACTGAGTAAGGAAGACCTTGGTATAGATCTGGGATCAACTCCAAACACAATAAGGGCAAGTGGAGATTTATAGCCCAGGAACAGAGTGGGGGCAGTGAATGGAAATTTCCTAAGAGAAGGGACAAGAGAATTCGGGCTAAACTGATTTGATAGGTTTCTTGCTGAAGGCTGGCCAAGGTGATAAAATACCTAATGTGCAGGATGAGAAATTTGATTTGATATGGAGCTTGGTCAGATTCCAAGGGCAAAAGATGACGAATTTGATTGGATACCAAGGGTGGGGGGCTTTTTGCTAAAACGACCTAGCAAGATTCTTCCTAAAATTGTGTTAAATGGGTCAGAAATAGGGACCAAGGGTAAGGCCCAGTCAAAAAGAAGGTGCAAAAGAGCCTGACTAAGGTTAAAAGAGTCTTTTATTATTAATACCTCTACTTTATTGTGGGGAAAATAAGACTCAGAAAGGTTATACACACTATCACACTTAACAGCAAGAGACTGAGACAAGTTTCCAGTCGTCAATTTAATTCTAAAGCCTATGGTTTTTCTACCATTAAATGGTGCCTTTCAAAAACCAAGGCATGTAAGTGTGTATGTACATGCAATCTACTAATATGACTGTTACAAGAAGAAGAATGTACTTCCAGTCTAGATCCAAAGTTTCCTTTTATTCATCTTTAGTCTCTCATTTATCATAGAGAGTCTCAGTCCATGAACTGGTTTACCTTACAACATGAAGACAGAAATTACAAGAGATCTCTAAACTTGTGATTGTGCATCCTATTTGTGAAGTTATATATGTTAACACTTGTGTCTAATTATACAATTTAAAAATTATCAGACTGAGAATAAATAATGAAAATGCATTTTTGCCACTTCTTGAGTAGCCAAAATCTATAAATTATATGGGAGAAGAAAAACAAACATCAAAAATGGAGCTCTAGGTATAAATATGCAGCAATATGAGCTATTCTGTATGACTAGTACGTAAATCCTTTTTTTCATAGCTCAAGAAGCATGTATAGAGCCCTCTTTGCCTGGGTTCTGCAGGTAATTAAAAACAAATATAGTATATGTACCTGAATGACTGGGATTACACTATAGTTTAATGAAAGTCAGTGAAACTCAGGCATAAAACTAACAGGCAACACGCATAAAAGCAAAATAAAATCAGTGCTGCTCTTGATTAGCTGTGCATGCAAGTCTTTCTTTCAAGTTCATGTCAGGGAGGACGATTTGGTTAAGAGATTAAGAAAATAAGTCTGGAATCATCCTTTCAGGCTTTGAATCCTGGCTCCAGCTCTCCAGAGGCCCTTGGCAAGTTATTTAATCTTCCTCTATTTCTTTATTTGTAAAATGAAATTGGCTTGAGAATTTAATAAGATAATATTGATAAAGGACTAGAACAGTGCCTGGGGCATCATAAGCAATCAGTAAATGGTAGTGTCACTGCTATTTATAGCACCACCTACCAGGCTTGACGCACTCTTCATTGTGCATGGTGTCTACTCCTTCTAACCCAACTTGGGCCGACACAAAGCCTTCTCAACTAAAAACAAGCCCATATTTAGATTTTCTTTTACTATTTAAATCCCTCCTTTCATCTCCCTTTTAGGCAAAGTTGAGTTCTTTTAAAAATAATCTTTTTCTTCCTTAAGGTATTATTTTTATTATTCTGAAAGGAGATATTTTCTGTTTGAGTCATTTATGGAATCAGAAAAGACTTCAGAATAGCAAAATTGACAAGTTTCCTGGGCCATGGTTTGCACTGTGATTAAATTTGCACACTGGTTAAGTTTTAAATGGGCACATGCTGCTCAGTTACAAACGAGAGTGGAAAGTTAAATGTTTTCTACTGACATCACAAAAAGAGAGGTAGTCAGACAGGCTCCTAAATGCCATCAGGCCTCTGGATCTAATTGTCTGTGTACAAGAAGTACAGAGGACAGGGGAACCCATCGGATGACACCATGGAGATGCAATCTGCAAAATCCATAGGGAGGAGAATCCGTCTCATACATGACCTGGATTCTTCAACAAGTAGACTACAGGACAAAAGGAATGTGAGAGGAAGAAGATCTGTGGATAAAAAGATATTGAAACACATGTCAATCATTCATAAAGTATCGACTTTATCTGGATTCTGGTTACAACAAACAGGCTGCAAAAATGACATTTATGAGACAAATATAAATTGAATAATTCCTGGCTATTTGATGATAGTAACTTATCATTAGGTTTTTAAAGTACATAAATGGTAATGCATTTATATTAAAATAAAGAATCCTTTTATTTTAGAGCTATATACTAAAATATGTACGGATAAATTTACGTAGATGTGGGATTTGCTTAAACAGAGAATATAGAGGGAAGAAATAAGTGAAGGATAGATAAACCTAGACTGACCATAACATAATTGTTAAAGCTTGGTGATAAATATGTAGAATTCATTATACTATTTTGTTTATTTTTGCACGTTTGAAATTTTCCATAGTAAAAAGACTTCTTCAAAAAAAACCTTCTGATTTTATAACAATGAACATAATAAATGTATAAAAATTAATTATTAATCATTAATTCCCTAGTCTCATCAATTAGAATTTCAAAACATGTTTGAGTATGTCCATTCTAAAACATTTTATGTGGATTTTGATAGGCTATCATATGTTTCTGATTTCTTTTTAATATTCTTTTTTTTTTAAGATTTTATTTTTATTTATTTATTTTTAAAGATTTTATTTATTTATTTTCAGAGAGAGGAGAAGGGAGGAGAGAAAGAGCAATGTATGGTTGCCTCTCACATGGCCCTCATTGGGGACCTGGCCCGCAACCCAGGCATGTGCCCCGACTGGGAATCGAACCGGGACCCTCTGGTTCCCAGCCCGCACTCAATCCACTGAGCTACGCCAGCCAGGGATTTTTTTAATATTCTTTGGCAGTAATTATGGAATGGTGGTGAGAGAGATCATTTTTCTGTAGCTCCCAGGAAGCGATTTATATATGTTTATCAATAAAAATCATCAATGAACAACAGTTGGGTTTATACCAAAGTATAATTAATACTTTTCTAGTTTATTTCAACAATGCAGTTGTTAATAATACATTCTGAAATCAAAAATAAATTATATAATTATCAATAATTTTGAATTATTTTCAATTAGTAAAATTTTGCTAGCAAAACAGATGTGAGATTTAATACAAAAAAAATCCAAGAATGTTTCCTGTAAAAATAGATCTTTTAGCATATTTTGAAAAAACCTGAGACATAAATTCATGAAAACAAAAAGTTAAAGGATGCTATATCTTATTTAATTTAGTGCTTAAAATGCAGTTTTCTATAAGGCTACCACTAAGTACTGTAATTTTATGAAATATATTAATTTTGTTTTTACGTACCCATATTTTTCGGACTATTAGATGTACTTTTTTCCTTCAAATTTGGTACTAAAATGAGAGTGTGTCTTATAGTCCAAATGTTCTGTTTATATTTACATTGGTGAAATATTATGTTATTTATGTTATTAACTATTTCACCACATTTTTTGCTTCAAAAATTTTTTCCCTATTTTCCTCCTCTAAAACCTAGGTACATCTTATGATCCAAAAAATATGTTAATTAAAGTATGAGAATTCAGAAGTGTCTTTATTGTTCAGACATATATAAATGTTACATTTTAAAAAGATAATTATCTTCTTATTGCTGCTCTAACAGATTACCGTAAATTTAGTGGATTGAAACAACACGTACTGCTTACATACAGTTCTGGAAGTCAGAAGCTGAAAACAAGTTTCTCTGGACTAAATTCAAGGTGGTAACAAGGCCATGTTACTTTCTGGAACTCTCAGGAGGCAGCAGATTTCCTGCCTTTTTCCAGCTTCTAGAGGCTGCCATTTCCTTTGGCTCACGGCTCCCTGACAGTTTCAAAGCCAGCAATGGACAACTGAGCCTCTCCCACAGAGAATCAGTCTGACACTAACTTCTCTGCCTCCTTTTCAGATATTTGAGGACTCTTGTGATTATATTGGGCCCACCTGGATAATCCAAGACATTCCTCCTATTCTAAAGTCAGCTGAATACCAAACTTTATTCCATCCACCACCTTAATTCCCTTAGCCACATAACCTGACAGAGTTACAGGTTGCAGAGATAAAGATGTAGATGTGGACATCTTTGGCTGGGGAGGGCAACCTAAGCCAACCAAAGATGGGATAGGCTCTGCCTGCCACATAGCCCAACTACACGCCATCAATTTCAAGACTTCGTTTACAGATACGCCTTTTTCACATATACATACATTACTATTTTACTGGTAGAAAAAAATATGACCGCTTAAAGTTAGCAGTGATAGTTCTTTCACATGACTCAAATAAAAAGATCTCTAAAAGCCATTTTGAATGCATATGCAAACTCTGAAGTATTTACTGATGTGTTCAAGTGACGTATCCATAGTTTTAAAACACCGAACAAAGTACAGAGGACGAAGGAATACCCTTACCTCAGCAGCATTTGTTTATGACTTAGGCATAATGAGTGATGCGGTGGTGGGGCTGCTGTGTGATTTACCGAACATCTGAAAGAAAGACATTCCATTGCCAGAAGCCGGTTCTGGAGTGTCAAACAGATTCCGGTCTTTGCGTCAGTGGCTGACAGTCCTGGATCTTTTGCTGAAGAGGCTGTCAGAGATTTTCAGAACTTGCTCTTTAAACAAAATTCGCTACACACAATAAAATGTCTTAAAAGAAGTGATGGTGAAATTCCCATTAGTTCTCCAGATAAAAAGACCAAAATTCTATGCAATGACATTCTTTAAAAATATTCTTTTCTACGACAGTTGAATGCAAAAGCATACATTATGTCATGAATGAATATAGGTTCGGGAAATTATTTTGATACCTGAAGCAAGAGAGGGACACCTAGACTCCTGCCTGCTTTCTTATTTAGACATTATCGTTTCCCATAAGCCTTCCATTTTTAGATCAAACGGTCACAATAACTACTTTCTGAAATATATTTTTTCCATGGGCCTAATGATCTGCTCCTAAAGTACTTGCATTTCGATGGTAACTCCTACAGGTCATTTGATGAAGTACAATATAGAAACACATTATGTGTTTAGCTAAATCCCCATTAAACATTCAGTATATGGGTAAGATACAAAGTAGCCTAATGGATATTACACTAAAATTAGAAGCCGGATTTAACAACAGAAGTCCTCTCCACCATTTAGTCTTGTCAACTGTTTCAGAGTTCCGGTGTCCGTTCGGTTTGTTTTCCTCTTTTCTTCCAAGGAAGTCTATCAGGTTCATATTCCAAACTTACTAACTGTGCTAGTTATTGAATAAAAGAAAATTCAGAGAACTATCATTTAATGTAATAGAAGTATTATAACTAACTCCACCTTTTGCCCTTCTAGTAATTTTAATGGCATCACAACTCTCTCAGGTCCTGGGGTGCAAGACTTCACCTACCTCCCGTCTTATCCCCATATGTATCAATAACAATAGTAAAATTGATTATTCTCACCGCTGTCTCTACCTTATGTCCAAAGTTGCATAGTTTGTCTAATGCTTACACTATTTTAAGCCAAATGTTACTCCTTTTTGACAGATGAGGAAAATGAGAATCAAGGTTAAGTGACTTGCCCAAGGCCATATATCTAGTACGTACTGGACTTAAGAGTCAAACCTACCAGGTCTGTTTGTGGGAAGTATAATATAAGCCATTTCCACGGAACAATGATGTGTCTAGTCAGCTGTGTCACATCAACTGCCTTTCTAGAATCATCTGTATTGGTTCCTCCCCCTCGTGTCTGATTGCTTTGTTTCTTGTCCAGGCCTTTATCACCTCTTATTTAGTCTCCTGAAATAGCTTTTAAACTGGTTTTTGCACTTCCAATATTTCAACCCTTAAAAGTCAGATTAAACAACTTTGATCATCTCCACCCCCTGCTCAAAAACCTCCAATGGCGCCCCATTGCTTGCAGAGGAGTTTCCAGCAGGCTGATCACAGACCTTTACCAGATGGATCATAAAACCACATAACCACTTTCTCTGCTGTCTTCCTCCTCTCTGATGCTGTGACTCACACATTTGAAGTGCATGGGGAGAACTGCCACACCAGTCACTTACTTGCATTTCAAATGCCCCAGATTAAAGAGAATCTGAATGATTAAAAGCTTTCAGCATGTCCTTCTTCGCTGCCACATCCCATTCATTGGGGAGTTGTCTAGAAACCACAAAGATTGAAATGCCAAAGACTGACTGAAAACTCTTATTTTTTCCCCAGATCCATGTGATATTATGACAGAATTTTCCTTTTGTCAAAATGTCAGGTAGTTTCTCAATTTCTTTCCAGTATTTCTGATCAAATTCTGAAGATATCAGACTGCCCAGTCCAAAATGCATACCCACCATCTATAGTATGCAATGCAAACTCCTTACCCTGTAGTCAAAGCTATGTATAATTTGGGCTTTCCCCCCTTTTAGCACATTTTCCCCGCTGCTTTCCATCACTCACCCTGACTCTAGTGATTCCTGGTTACTTTTTCACTATGCCTCCATTTTCCACATGCATTCATGCTACTCTATGTTTGTTCAAACGGTCTCTTCTGCTTAATTTGTCATCTGCATCTAACTGAATGTGAAACAACTTTCTCTGCTTAACTAAAGCTATAAAATTGAGAACTAAAGCCATCAGTGAGGTAAACAACCTCCGTAGTCCAATCCTGAGAATGTGAGTTTCTAAGTATACTCTACCGGTCAGTGTATGGGGAGGTTTCTCAAGGAATATTGCCCAGAACGACAGCTTCCATTAAGAATATCTAGAGGACTCCTGGTTCATGAACTCAGTGACCCAGTGCTGGGATTGCAGAGCTGGGAAATTTTAGAGATAATCTCATGCAACCCCACCACTCAGCTGACACAAATAATTCTTTGCATTGATAGTTCTTCTATATGTGTATATGTGTGTATATGTGTGTATACACATATGTGTATATGTGTGCGTGTGTATTTTATGTCTTAAATTAGATTCTTCCCTTAGGGGACAATGTGTCTTACATAGCTTTGTATTTTCTAATCATAGATATTTAATTATTTCATACATAATATACTGACAGAATGACAGATGCAAGATAATGTAAGTGACTAAACATTACCAGAATTTACGTAAAGTGTTATATCTAATTTAAGAGGGGGTTGTGCCCATAATTAACTGTGGAAGTGACCAAGAAGGATAATTGTGTAGCGGGGTAAGACTTGCACTTTCTCCAGAAATCTGGGCACAGGAAATATACAAAAAAAAGTATATGAATAAAGAGTAAAAAGTTAAAATATTTTCATTTGGTTATTTTTTCTGAGCTATGACTTTAAGTAAAATCGCAGGATAACATCAAAATAAAACCATAAAAACACACTTTTTCAAAACTCCAACTTTAGCACAAAACATGGGAAAACAGTTTTAAAAAATGAAATTTCTTTATGAAGGTTGAAAGTTTAACAAAGCCACACACTAAAAATTCTAGGAACCATTATCTATAATTTTCACTCAACTGCTTATTTTCAACAAATAGTTGCTATTCTAAGGTGAATTAATTAGGATCTATATTTGTTTTCTTTGGAGGTACAACTGCAAGCAACTCATGCGTACAGTTTATGAAAGCTTGGCAATGCGTTCTTCAGCAGCACTTTCAGGCTCTATATTCAGTCCAAGTACACATGTACCAAAAATAGCCAGCTCTACTTCAAGTTTGAAGTCTAAAAAGGGTATAATTGTACTTTTATTACTCGAGATTTGTTAAATATAGTCTAAAAGTTTAATGATCAAATTTATTATCTTAAAAGGAAATATAAACTGATATGTTAAAGACCAGGAGCTCCTAATACATTATCCTCATATGTGATGACCATTAATCAGCACATAACTATGTACCTTGCATCACTGAGCCCTAAGTATGGACTTGGGGTCAGAGTTTTCCTTCCTCTTCTCAGCTACCCTATGAGGAATCCAGGAAAGTGCCATTTTGAGTTTGAGAAGAGGAGCAGAGAAGAGAGCAGGTCACCTCCCCCAAGACCAGAAGGACAGTGACAATGGGAGTCACCAGGAGAACAGGATGTGACACTTGGCTGGTGGATCTTCCGAGTTAAGTTTCCATTCTTCCTCCATTTGTACAATGGTTGGACTTTAATGTTCATTGTTTTTTTCACTCAAACATTTCTAATTTCGTGTGACAAGGTCAGGCACAGTGGCCTTGCCTGGCCTGGAAAGTTTTAAGTGAATCGGTCTAGGAATCTGCATGAATATTCCGAGAACTGTTGAGAAGTTCTTTTGAAACATCAAATGTGATCATTATGACGGCAAAACGAAGGTTGGCTTGCTTCTTTTTCTAACAGAGTTCCATATTTGAAAATTCCAGTTCTTGTGCTTATATGGCAGGTCCTCGAATAACATCATTTCATCCATTATAACGTTGATGAGATACGTAACCTTTGTTTATATCAATCAGCATGTGGTAAAACTGGTTTCATTAGACATTGTATGGCTTAAAGTAGGAGAACTTACCGATGTTGGTGAGGACGTACTGTAGTTGTCATGCCTGGCGTTGTGCTAATGAGTAGAGATACACTGATGAATAATAAGACGTGGTTTCTCCCTTTAGATTCATTGTCTAGTCGGAGGAAACAGATAAGACTGATAGAATACAATGCTGGAAGAACTCTCAGCGTTCTGTGGGACTTCAAACTAGGCCTGCATAATTGAGCTTTGAGAAGGCTTACACAAGCTAAGGGGTCACTTAGACCCAATCTCAAGAGATGAACAAAAAACAAGATGGAAATAATGGGGGGGAAACAACATCTAAGAAACAGGCATCGATGTATACACAGTATTGGAAACACGATAGCGTATGTTGCAACAGGTATAAATTTGCTTGCAACCACAATACACACATTTAAAAAAATGTAACTTTTAGGACTTTCTTTAATGAATTTCTTCTTGCTCTGGACAACTCTCCCATCTCCCACTGTGTTCGCTGATTAGTAGAAAGAATGCTGAAACAGAATTACTCAAGGATTTATAACAGCCCCTCTGCCCTGAGCTAAACCAGTAAGAAACTCTAAGAAATTTGTTATCCTTCAAGGACTCTTCGCCCTTCCCCTCCTCCTTCGCTTCTCCTTCAGCGGCCTCCAGATGACACCGAGAAAGCTCAGATAGCTTCACAGGGGAAGGGAAGAGGTGACTTGTCTCTGTGTGGTCCTTCTCTTCATGCTCTTACTGATCATCACTTGAGATGTCACTTTCTTGACTGTCTGTAGATGTTAGCCAGCAGCTGTAATTTGTGGGAATTCTCTCTGTGTGGGCCAGAGTGAATGAGTGTGGCTCCTGAGAAACTCAGCTTTTCCCTGTGTTAAGCTCCCTAAAACACAGCTCAATATTTTTATTTGGCCCATGATTTTAGAGGGTCTAATGCACAGCCTTTGTTATGGGATTCACGCACCCCACATGGTAGCTTCCTTCTGGCGGACGCTCTCAGGTACTCTCTGAGACTCCACAGCATCCCACACACAACACAACAACCTCTGACACTCTCCCATGACAAGCGGAGGCCATGGTAAACTAGACACGCCCTATGTCAGGTTCTCTCACACTCTGTCCCACCCTGCCACCATTTCTGCTCTGATTCAGGCACAGGGCCTCTCAAACGACCTTGAAACGTTCTCATTCTATGGCCTTGAGGTCCAGAGGAACTAAATCTGGAATGGCCCCAAACCATTCTTGTGTAACAGACTTCATTTGAGTGGGTAGAGGAGTTCAAGACAAGACGTCCGTGGCTAATTCATTGCCCTGAGCTCGCTTGCTCAGTCTCTCTCCCTCCCTCCACCCCTCTCTCTATGACCTCTTTTCAGAGGAGGATTTCCTTTGTACTCTCTTTTTTTTTATTATTATTTTCTTTATGTTCTCCCACCTTTGCCTTAAAGAGAGAAAAGGCTGCAGGAAAATATGTTAGATTGCTGAAAAGGGACACTATATTAGGAAATATTTCAAAAATATTACCTTTGATAAACACATTTGGGGAATTATAAGTAGTTTGGTAAAGTGTCCAATTAATTCCTAAAAGCACAGACAGCTGAATTGGGAAATAATGTTCCTGGGCTACTTCAGTCGTTACCACAATAAGAAAAAAACAGCTTTACAGTGACACATTTGCTTGATCTAGGGAGGTGGTTTAGTGCAGTTTGGCACAAGAATTCTGAAGTCACACTGTCTGAGCTCAAATTCTATATCCACCACCTACTTTCTGTGTGCCCTTGGGGAATTTACATCACTTCCTTCATGCTTTAGTTTTCTCATCTATAAAAGAGCAGCAGTACAGTATCTACATTGGATGATTGTTATGATAAGTCATTGATTGTATATAAAAAATTAGAAGAGTGCTCTGGCCGGGTTACTCAGTTGGTTGGAGCATCATTCCATCCACCAAAAGGTGGCAGGTTTGATTCCTCGTTCAGGCACATACCTGGGTTGTGGATCCCATCCCTGGTCGGGGCACACACAGGAGAGAACTCATTGATGTTTCTCTCTTGCATATATTTTTCTCTTTCTCTTCCTTCCTCTCTCTCAAAAAATCAATGGGCATATCCTCGGGTGAGGATAGAAAAATAAAAAATAAATAAATAAATTAGAAGAGTGTTTTACATGCCAAGAACACTCAAGAAGGGTTAGATTTATTAATGTTGATATACTGAAAATAAAACCTTGCTTTTTTTAATAGGGTGAGAAAATCCATCATGACCCATGGTGCCTATGAATCCTTGGTATTGGTAATGGTCAAGGTATGAATCCTTGACCATTAAAGTTATCCCTTGAAATTTTATCCATTTTTCTTTTAGCAGAATAAGAACAAATAAGTGCTCTTCTGAATCACATCAATATTTAATCATGAAACCTAGGATGACAATGCTTGGTCAAATCAGTGTTAGATTTCAGGTAATCAGCATACTTGTTTATTTTCCTAAAAGGCAGCAATTACCCAATGCTTTACTTTCTCTTTTTTCAATTTGAAAAATAAATTCTTCCTTCTGATGTGTGTTCTTAACTTCCATTAGAGTTCATGGAAGCCTTGGGGTCAAGCCAGAAGGCAAATTTGGCCTCAAGAGACATTAGGCAAGCTGCCACAATAATTCATTCACCTTAGTTATGTGGGACAACTCAAACAAACATTATTATTGAACCATTTGTAACTGGTGAGGCACCATGAAGTTATCCTGTAAATTATGTTTTAATGAAGATCTGAGTTTGACTTGACTTCTCCATAATTTAACTTAAATTTCCCTTTACTACATTTTCTGCATGGATTCAATTTTTAAATTAGTCAACTTTTTGTATCAGAAAAGTGTAAGACATTGTGACAATGTTTAAGCATGTTGATTTCTGAAAAATCTAGAAACTTATTTTATGAAATGTCAATATAAAAGGAAATGAGAAAGGCCTAATGGTCCTTCAAAGCTGAACATAGTAATAAATTTTCATTTTAGAAGAAAGACAAATAACTGACAATTTACTTTAAAGTGTTTAATGTAATAGTGATTTGAAAATTAAATAATACAAAAGATTAAAATAATATTGCATACCAAAGGTACTTTAAATTTAGAAAAGTAGACAAGATACCTGTATTATCTGTATCAAAATTCAGCAAACTAAAACACTCTAACTGTAAACAATAAAAGGCATTAAAAGACATGAATCCAAACTTTAAACTTGTAATGTAAAAGCATACATTATTTCTAGAGAATGGATTATTTGCGGAATAAAAGATTTACATGCACGAAGTAGTAGCATGCACACTTAAAGGTATTTTAGAGTGATCAAGTTCTTTTATTTTCCCAGAGAGTAAGGAAATTTTCAGATCGAACAGCAGGTTTAGAGTGGGCAGCTCCCAAAGAGAAGTTTCTTGACTCTGAATCAGTTTTTTCTTTCATATCATATTTTGAGAGTGGCACTATACACTTTTGGGAGAGCTTTGTTTTGCTTATATGAACACCGGGAATCGCTGTGTATAAATGGCATAGCGGTAATTGTGTCAACCCTTAAGAAACAGATAGGACTCTTCCTTACTAATAAAATTTGATGATGCATTAGAAGTTACAACATAGCTCTGTGCTTAGTAGAAAGAATCATATAAAATGTTTTTGAATGAATGAAGGAGAAAAATAACAATTATTGAGTTGTAACGTTTCATACTAAAATGAAGAAGCGTCAAAATGAAGCCACTTATTTACAAGATTTATACATAACTTGAAAAAAAAAAAGGGACTCTGGAAATCAGAGGTGATTTTTGGATTCTTGTCTTTTCACCCTGAAAATGCTATTCTGTCCTACTAAATGAAACAGAATGGATCAATGGGGCACCTTGTCTTCATAATGACTTAAGAAAAAACTTTTATTAATTTCATAGTGTCTCTAATAAGCTGAGAGTTTGCCTACAGCCTGGTTTGTGCACTCATCAGAACGTGAGACCATCAGAGTTTACTGAACTGGAAACATCAACTTTTGTCTGCCACTTTACTAACCCCACTCCCCCCAAAGTAGGGAACCCACATTACAGAAAATTAATGCTTCAGTCGGACACGTTATATTAGTTACAATTTTCAGTCCCAACTGTCCGTGTCTTTACCCAGTTTGCTCCTCTATAAATTGACACACTGTTTTCAAAGCCCAACACACAGCAATTTGTCAGTCACATGCTTTCTTCTAAAAGCACCCACTCTTGTACATTCTCTTCCTTATGCTATCAACACCAATTTCTAAAGAGAGGACAAGTGAAGATATAAATACGAAAAGAGACATATATATAAATATGACAATGCCAACTGAAAACAACACTCTAAAAGTAGTTTAGGAGCTGAAAAAGTATAGAAACCAGGACATACCTCAAAATCATTTCTCTTAATAACATAATTTTTATTAAAAATTGCACATACTTTATAATCTGATACAATATCAAACAATATTTTTTTATTTTTAAAGATTTTATTTATTTATTTTCAGAGAGAAGGAAAGGAGAAAGAGGGAGAGAAACATCGATGTGCGGTTGCCTCTCACATGCTCCCCACTGGGCACCTGGCCTGCAACCCAGGCATGTGCTCTGACTGGGAATCGGAACCAGCGACCCTTTGGTTTTCAGATCCGTGCTCAATCCACTGAGCTACACCAGCCAGGGCTCAAACAATGTTTTAAATTCCCAACATGAGATAATAATAGCAAATCTCATAGAACAAAAAATATTTACCATCAGTACAACTTTTCAAACAACAGGTCAAAAGGAAGATAACAGTGTGGACAAAACAATGAAATCATTTTATTATGCCACATTTACTTGCATTGAAATCAGAAAAAAGAGTAACTAAAAGTTATGAAATCTGGAGGAAAACACATTTCTAACATCTTCTTTTAATCTGCTATAATATCTCTATACTGCATTTAACTTACGTGGAAAAGTTGCTGTATATTTTCTATATACGAATATACTTGCCTTTTATCCCAAGGTTATCATTTTTAAGCATGTAAAATTTAAGATATTTTAAATGTTTCTTAAACTCATTTGATCAAAAGAGTCAAAAACCATAAGAAATATTCCATTAGCCAATCATTCTAACATAACTCTATATATTACAGCTTGGACTAACCAATCAAAATGCAAAATATTAGCAAGGTCATAGTAGTATAACAAAACATACTACTATATTTCACAGATTACAAAAGACATTAAAATTCTGATACCCCATTCATAAGGAAAAGATTGTAATGAGAATAGAAAATGGCACAACATTAATTCATTGTGTGACAAAGAATATAATGAGAATGGGAAATAGTACAAACATAACTCATTCTCGCTACAGTTTTAAGATTGTAATGTCATGGTTCATATCACATACTTAGCAAGAAGGTGGTAGTCAACATGTTACAATACTCAATGGCTATTCTGAATTTAGTAAGAGCATTATTTTAACTACATATATGAATATATACACAATATTTAAAAATTTTTATTTTCAGGAATGCATATGTTAAAATATTAAACAATAGTGCTAAAAAGTCTTATTTTAAAAGGTAGCATGTGTATGATTAAAATAGGAAGACTGTGTTCATAAATCTACTAGACAAGTGAAAATATAAAACTAAAATGTGCTATTGGATACATTCCAGTTAATATTTTAAAATGGAATAAAATGTATTAGTAAGCAATTGCTTTAAATCATGTTATAAAGCAATGCACGATTTTATAAAATATTCAACTATTACATTGCAAAGTCAGGAATGTTTGCAACATGGCCGCAGAGTCTTCACCCGGCAATCAGTTCTGCTCTCCAGCTTCTCGGAGGAGAACAAACATGCCCTCTGTAAGTACTGGAGGCAGTATGCGAGGAACCGTGGAAAGCAAAGCTGATGTTGTGCAATAAACAAAAGTTCTTTAGTAACACCTTAAAAAAGTCTAAGGAACTCTTGTGGCCAGGAAGATGTTTCAAAGAATCTAGAAAGTTGCTTTGTAGTAAGCACTCTAATGATAAAGATAAAGAATGACAACTCCATTTCATCAACTTTAAATGACCCTCCCAAACAGGAGAGCAGCACAGTGAAGATCATCAAGACACTTCCTGTGTGTGCTTGTGTGTGTGTGTGTGTGCGTGCGCACTTAAACATGCATTCTTATTTCCCCCCTAGATGATTCTACTCTGTAATTACATAAGCAGTGGATAATATTAAGATTAGATTTAAACTTATTTGCATTTCTTAAATAAATATCCAATAACATGCTGAGATGTGGGGTCAAATTTAATTAACCCAGGATTTTAAAATTGACATGAATTATCCCCAAAATAGATAACCCACACATTTTTAATTGAGTAGTTGGCATGGGAATATTCCACTTTTAAACATCTTTAGTTTATGGAGAAAGTTGAATGTGAAAAGAATTTTTGTAAAATGAATAATTACCTCTAATAAAAATGTGTTCAATGGGAAAAAAGTGCCAGTTCCATTATTAAATCAAAATTTACACTTAAGAACATGCTTAAAACCACATTTACTATTTTTTTTTTAAGATTTTATTTATTTATTTTCAGAGAGAGGAGAAGGGAGGAAGAAAGAGAGGAAGAAACAGCAATGTATGGTTGCCTCTCACATGGCCCTCACTGGGGACCTGGCCTGCAACCCAGGCATGTGCCCTGACTGGGAATTGAACCGGGACCCTCTGGTTCCCAGCCCGCGCTCAATCCACTGAGCTACACCAGCCAGGGCCCACATTTACTATTTTTACAAAATACAGTTAAATAATGTTTTTTTTTTAATGTTTCATGAAATCTAAAATTATGGTAACTTTCAAGCTTTCTCTGATTATTTAGTATATTGAAAAACATTTAAAATAATGCACAGAATACTCATAGGTATTAATTAACCCCTAAAATTATGGTTTTAAAGAAAGTGAAAGAAACCACTAAACTCTGTGTTAGTTGGTCATTTTATAATGATCTCAAAGTCCAAACAGATTTCAAAAAGTGAGATGATTCCAATATTTAACATTTCCCTTGGAAAATAAATTATTTTGTCCAAAAATTTTAAAGTAAAAAGAATAGATTAATGTTAATTGTAATTAATATAAATAAACAACTATGAGCATGTAAAATCAAAGGACAATTTTATGTGTGATTACAATGCTTAAAAATAAATATGCTTTTTGGTTTATGAAATATGCATGTTTTGAATTTGCTATAGGTATTTGGACAAGTGCTCTATATTGGACCTAAACTATTTATTCTAGTTTTCCTCAGTTTTTCATATAAATGTTTCAAGATAAGTTAATTTAATGCAGAAACCAATGCGATGTTTTCTTAACCATGGAATAGTGCGCTAAAGTTTATGCACATAAGCAGTGTTACACATATAATGTGACTTTGGCTCTTTAACTTTTAATGCACCAATTAAGATGTTCAAACCTCAGATTTAAATAGCTGTCTATGACTGCAGACAGTTGATTTACTTCCTGGTAATCGCTGGAGCTGCTAAGTGAAAAGCCAGAGGAAGCGTCTCTTCGAGAACACTGCTCTTCTGCGTAACACTTGCTGAATTCAGACTCTGATTGTGACGGGACCAAAGGCAAGTGTGGCAATGAAAAAAATCTGAACATATCCCTTCCTTTCTTGGTGAATTGTTTTCTCATCATATAACAAATATTTTTGACCATTGCTAATATACTAGCTATTGCATGTGGTTTGGAATTTAACACTGAACTTGTAATAGAAGATAAAAATATACTACATGTTTTTTAAATTTCAGATATGGGATGAAAATTTAAGTGTTGATGAATAAACTTTTTTTAAGTAATCAAAATGTATTCATTCCCTGTGATAGGCAGAAAAATGGTCCTCCAAAAATGTACACATGCTGATGCACAGAACCTATGAATATGGTACCTTACAAAGCAGAAGAGACTTTGCTTATGTGATTAAGATCTTGAAATGGGGACATTCTCCTGGATGATCCAGTTGGACCCAATGTAATCACAGTGGAGACACAAGAGTCAGAGATTTGAAGGTGCACCTGGCTTTGAACATGGAAAAAGGGATGAGGAGCCAAGAAACGCAAGAGGCTTATAGAAAAAAAAAAAAAAAGGGGCAGGGGGACCGTTTCCTCCCTAGAGCTTCTAAAAGGAACACAGCCATATCGATACAATGACTTTAACCAAGAGAGTCCTATTTTTGACTTTCTTTCTGACTTTCATTTCCATAACCTTAAAAAATAAATTTGTGTTACTTTAAGCCACTAGGTTTTTAGTTATTTGTTACATCAAGAATAGGAACTAGTACTACCCACAACGCTTCTTAAAGAGGATTGGGTATCTTTTACGGGTCAGTCTCAACATACATTTTTTAAACCATGCAAACAGAAAAAATTATTTTTGAACTACAAATGCACAGTAGCTCTATTAAAGCTTACCACTACAAAAGACATTTTGCATTTTAGAACTGAAAATCTCTTCCTCCTTAGAGTTCAAAGAATGATTTAAAATTAGGCATAGCCCTGGCTGGTGTGGCTCAGTGGATTGAGTGCTGGCCTGTGAACCGGAAAGGTCAGTGGTTTGACTCCCAGTCAGGGCATGCCTGGGTTGCGGTCCAGCTCCCCACGTGAGGGCGTGTGAGAGGCAACCAATGGATGTTTTTCTTACACATCTGTGTTTCTTTCCCTCTCTTTCTCCCTCCCTCTCACTCTCTCTAAAAATACATAAATAAAATCTAAAAAATAAAATAAAATAAAATTAGGTGTATATTTAAATGTCTTTCTTCCAAAACCCAAATTGCAATTTTGCAATTCCTTCCATTTCTTTTTCAGCATATTGAATGAAAGATATCGTAATAACAGAAAGAAACAAGAGTATTATTTTTAATTCCTTTGTAGCTGGCAGGACCCAGAAGTCTTACTGTCTTGCTTATTCATTTGCTGCAATAATCCTTGGTGAATACATCTCATCATCTGATTGTACCCTTGGTAAATTTCCTTATTTTGAAGTCTTTATAGAGGAAACATACCTATCATCATAAATCTTAAATATCTTTGCAAGTTACAAGTGAAAATACAAGCTCATATATGTTAACAGCTGTACAACTGCCTCTTGGGATAAATGTATTATAGTTGTAGAACAGTCATAATAACACTCACAATCTCATTTTTCCCATCTCACAGGTTTTATACCTGTGCCATCTGGGCGATACACCTGGGTGTACTGCAGGATGTACTCTGTAAGGCCTGGCTCTCTAAACACCTTTTCTGGCATCTGACTTTTGTGGAATTCTTTTGATTTTTTGATTCATGCTAAACCTAAGCTCGCTCTCTCTCTCTCTCTCTCTCTCTCTCTCTCTCTCTATATATATATATATATATATATATATACACATACATACACACACACAAACACACACATATATTCATGTGTATAAATGTTAATATTACAAGGAAGCATATTCTGTAATAACAAAAAAGGAACATAGGATTTCATCTTATGAGGCATCAATAAATGATATAAAGCATTTTCTTTCATTCTCTTCATTAACAAGGTGACTTTGGCTGAGTCTTTTAACTAAATGGTGCTTATTTTCTCATCTTTCTTTTCATATCATATGGCCTAATTTTTCCTTACTGAGAATGATTTTAACAAAAGTAAGGGCCCTTTAATTCTAGAAATAAGAAATGTTAATAAATATGTTGTTCTTTTTACCAATTATGCTTATCCTAAATAAATACTATGTGGTGGGGAGGTAAGCAAGTGAAAAGCTGAATCACCATCATTGTTTTATTGAAGTGTGAGTATATACATACCTACTTTTTAATCCAGCTTTCAGAAAAAGGCATTCACAGAAACATCATTGTACAGCATTTAATATGTTTATCCTGAAGCTCTGAAGCTTACACGAGACTCAGTGCTGACACCGCGGTTTTATCGCTGAGGGCCACTGGTTCGCATGTGCAATCGCCGGCCATCATTCCATCCATTTGGGGCGGTCATGGTGCAAAAGAAAACCCAGACCACTCTCTCACCATTATGTGCAGTTAAGTTCCTGTTTGCGAGTGTTATTTATAAAAAAGGCAGCAGGACTGGGAAACAAACCAAAAAAAATAATGTCAGCATCAATGCTTCGAAGGAGACATGTGTTGCTAATGGCTTTTGAGAAACCATAGGGAGTGAGGGAGTAACACTTCCACTCCATTGAGCTGGTTTAATTTTTTAAAGCCATGTGAACTACTTGCAAAGCTTTGTAGAGTCTCACTTCTGAATCAGGACTTTGTTGCTTTAAAAGTGGCCGTTACTATTCCAATAGTCACCATGAATGGCAGTAAGAAAATAGGAAAAAAATGCAAGATGTAACTTCTGGAAATGCATCAGCCATTTGCATGGTGGTCAGGCACACGTCCAGGGCAGCAAGCATCCTTCCATGGTGATAAATATAAAAGATGACTTTGAAGAAAACTATGCATGTAGATGAGGATTACACTAGGACAAAGTCATAATTTTACGTATAGCTCTGGGAAAAGGTAGTAGTTCAAACTTTCCTCGGCACCGCTTTTAAATGGATACGCACCATCCAAATCAGTCCTGCAAATCATATCTGGAGGGGTTATTTTTATTCAGTTTTTTCTTTTGTGTGTGTGTGATTCTGTTTGGACACTCCAATCACAATATTAGCTAACATTTATGAAGTACTTGCTATGTGCTGGGCATTATGCTAATTACTTTTTGTGTTTTAAATCGTATGGCCATTACAATTTTATAAAGGTGCGTGCATTTTTTCCCTAATTTTATAAGCAAGGGAAACTAAAGCAGAAATTGATAAAAAGCCATGCCCATTTTTATATAATAAATATTTGTAGGGATTTGAACCTTGGCAGTCTGGCTCAAAACTTGTACTCTTTTTTTTTTTTTTTAAGATTTTATTTATTTATTTTCAGAGAGAGGAGAAGGGAGGAAGAAAGGGCAATGTATGGTTGCCTCTCACATGGCCCTCATTGGGGACCTGGCTCGCAACCCAGGCATGTGCCCTGACTGGGAATCGAACCAGGACCCTTTGGTTCCCAGCCCGTGCTCAATCCACTGAGCTACACCAGCCGGGCCCCAAAACTTGTACTCTTAAAAAAACATCTTTTAACATCTCTTTTCTGCATTAAGAGAATAAATTACATTTTATTAATGAAAACTAATTTTTTGCACATCTTTAAGAATTTTTCCTTTTTATTGAATTTATTGGGGTGACACTGCATAACAAATCATCTGTACACTGTATTGTGTGTTCACCACCCCAAGTCAAGCCTCTGCCCATCACCCCTATACAATCACCACACTGTTGTCCATATCCATGAGTTTTTTTTCTTTTTCTTCTTTAAATATTATTGAAGTTACCACACTTAACTTAGGTGGGCTCAGTTAATGAGACAGTAGGTTCAAACCTCTTGTGTGGTGCTAATACTCGATATACATTACATGGAAGTTGTCTGGTCATCACTCAGGATATTTGAGCACATTTAACAAAATATGAATAAGAAAAGCATACGTGGTGAAGTGAGGGAGTCAGAAGACTGGGGGGCCTAAAGATTTGCTGAGTGAATGCATCTGCCACAAACCAATGGTGTTCCTCTGAGCAAGCCATTTCATTCTCCTCTTGTGGATATTTTCATCGGTGAAAGATGCATCTTTAATGCAGTTACCTGTAGCCTCTCTTCTATCCCCAGAACTCTATGGCTTTTATAATAAAGTTACTGTTTCAAATTCAACATATAGACACTGAATTCAGGGGTTTGGAGAATAAGTTTAGAGACAGTAAGTTTTCAAACCCCTCAGCAGGAACAAGCCAAGTAAAAATCCTTCCTTGGCTTGTTCCCAGTACTATTCTGGTTTCCTGGGCCTGGAAATCCATCCTAACACCCCACCCCATGCCCCACTTTGCCGGTCTATGCTATACACAATTGTCGGGTAATTTTAAGTAATAGATATTGTTGTTACTATTATTTTTTTCTTTGACTTCCCAGCAAAGACTTTGAGACATACATTATCTGAGCAAAAATTATGACTTATTTCTAACACAGGCAGTTAACTTTAAGAATTCTTTGAGTCTAATCAAAATGCCACACCCACTCCAAAAAAAGTTTACTTAAGAAAAAGAAAGAAGAGTTAGGAAAATTCAGTTTACTTTGTTTGTAAGTAACCACTGTCTTTTTGAATTCATATATCAGCAACATTTACAGATCCTCAATTCATCTCAAAACAAATAGTTGAGTGAAAACAAAGTGACTTTCATAGGTCCCAGTGCACTGTGACTTAAAGGGATTCATAATAAGGAAGATCTGTAGCCCAAAGGCAAAGGTTTTTATCTCATCAACTCCTAAAGAAATGCTTGTAACTTTCAAGTAGGCAATTCTTTGAATAATCTGATCACTAACTAGTAAGGCTTTTCTGAATATCCATTTTAACTTCCAGGTCATTAATTCTCAGCATTCTGTTTTCAGATATAAAGTCAAATCTGGTAATGGTTATTTAAAAGGGAAAAAAAAAGACGGTCTATCTGAAGTTCAAGTGAACATGGACTTTTATGGGGTGTCTGGAATTTCCTTCCTGTACTATGCAATGACAATAATGGAAGACAGCTAAAGAAATTAGAAGAGTATTTATCCTCTTTGGGTTGAGAAAGCTCAGTTTTCTAAGACAAAAAAATGTTTTGATAGTTGGATGAAACGTTGAGAGCATTTATTTTACGATTTTAATTGAGCTTCCCGGGTCATGCCTACCGAATTTTGGATCTTCCCCCAGCCATACATCTTTTGATCTTATGGCTTATAGTGTTTCCAGAGATGTTCAATAAAGTCAACATGAGTTGTTCACTTGGATAAGCTTATTCTTCCTTTTAATAAAACAAAGAAATGTTCCCAAATCAAATAGTTTTAAAATGCTACGAATAATTAAAACATAAATTTAGTTTTAAATCTCTCATATATATACATATATATATATACATATATATATATATATATATATTAGTGATTAGTAAAAATTAAATATACCATAGAATTATTTCATTACGGGGGTAAATATTTTTAGTTTTAAATTCTATATAAATGGAAGCATTAGAAATGAAGTTCTATTTTAAAGCAAATACTATATGGCGGTTATTTTTAAGTGGGAAGAGATGAGGAAACATGGATCTTTCCCAAATAAGTACCATATTTTGCCATGTATAATGTGCACTTCATACACAATTTTGCTCAATTTTTTGAGGGAAAAATAAGGATGCACGTTATACACGGGTAGTACCAGTTCTGTATCTATACAGATGTTTTTAATTCTTTTATTTATGCTTATGCATTAAAAGTGTAACTCTAGTAAGTAATAATTATATCCATATGCAAAATAATACCTTAGAATACAATAATCGGTTTTGTTTCTAAATATAAATAAATAAATAATTGAATTAAAAAATTAAAATGAAAGATTTTTTTCTCTGAAAGTTTGGTCCAAAAATGTGGGTGATCTTTTTACAGGGCAACACATAATACATGGCAAAGTATGGTAAATCAAAGGAAATAAATTTTTTTTCAGATTTCAAAAACTCTCCTTCTCCTTACCTAGGATTTTAACCCTTCTCACCTTGGGCACACCCACTATCTACCTCAGAATGCTACCATTGTCCCCAATGAGAGTCCGTACTGACCTCAAGTGTGGTGGACAGGAGAGTTGAGGACCGCAGCACCTCCAGGCCTTGTACACTTAATTGCCTGCAGGCTAGACACTATCTAAATGAAGGATTTGCGAATGCAAATGAAATTTTTTTCCTTGAAATGTGATTTTGTTTTTCCAGTGTTGAGAGACCCATGGGTACGAGAACAATTTCCATTTCCTTTCCCCTAGAAAACTAATAGGGGAGAGGTGAGGAAAACAGAATTGCCACTTGGTCTCAGTCTTGTGGACTCAGTGGGTTCAAGGTGCCCTGGAGGCCATGTCTATTCTCAGGACAGTCAGCAGCTACTCATTTCCTACTAATGATTACCATGAGGAAACAGGCTCAGGATTGCCAGATTTAATCTGTTTTCAAAAAAATGCTATTTATAGATACTTTTAAATGAAATCTCATATATTTTTAATGTTGACTGCTAATTTAAAAAATAACATAATAGTGTCAGCCCAATAAAGCTTGATTGCAGGTTACCCATTGACAACTTCTGATCTCTAATCTCATTTTTGTTTATTTTATCTTGTTATATTAAGTGATTTCCTTGAAATCATGTTTCCAGCGGACATGGCTCTGTCCATTTCCTCTTTCAGTGCCGATTCTTCAGCAGAAAAGTAGAATTATTATACCTCCAGGGAGACATAAAAGATTAGAACTGGTTTACAGTTGTTTTATTTAAAAATAAATATGCCTCTGACTGGTGTGGCTTAGTTGGTTGGGCATCGTCTTGCAAAGTAAAAGGTTGCTGGTTCGATTTCCAGTCAGAGCACATGCCTGGCTTACAGTTTGGTCCCTTGTCAAGGGCTCATATAAAAGGCAACTGATCAATGTTTCTCTCCCTCTTTTTCTCCCTCCCTTCTCTTCTCTCTAAAAATAAATAAATAAAATCTTTTTTAAAAATGCATTATGAGTAACCCATATACTAAGGTATCACTGTTTTCTCCAATCTAATGGCTCCCAAAGCTGAGTGAACTTGTGAATCAACAGGGTGCTGTTAAAAATATTAATTTTGGAGCCTCATCCCTAGAGATTCTGATTTCTGGTTCAAGTTAGAGGAACTGCTTTTCTAATATAACGCCTTTCTTCACAGATGAGGAATGGGTAATGCAGATGCATTCAAAGGTTTGAAGACAGGAACTGTCTTTGGCTTTTCGCTTGAAAAGGTTACCATTAGACAAACTGAAAGTAGCGCTTTTGGACCTGGCCTGACTTCAAATTCAAATCTTGATGTAAACTTCTGTCCAATAGATTTCTTTTTTAAATCCAAAAAGTTTAATTATTTTCAAATGCATATTTTTTCAGTGACTCAGAACTCAAAGGCTTATAGTCACTATCTGGTGACATAAAATTGACAAATAAGTACAAAATGCTTAAAGCATTTGTTTTAAGCTAAAACAAATACTCCCCAAATCCATTTATTGAATCGCTAAAGCCTGGTACTTCAGAAGATGACTGTTTTGAAGACAGGGCCTTTACACAGGTGATAACGTTAAAATGAGGCCGGAGTGTGGGCATTGTTCCAATCTGACTAGTGTCCTTATGCCAGGGGGAGACGTGAGCCCACTAAACGATGCCAGGTGTGCACTTCACAGAGTGGGTACCATGTGAAGACCCAATGAGAAGCCAAGGAGAGAAATCTCCGAAGAAACCACGCCTGCCAACATCTTGATCTTGGACTTCCAACCTCCAAACCTGTGGTAAAATAAACTGTTATTGTTTAAACCACCCAATCTGTGGTAGTTTGTTACAGAAGTCCTAGAAAATTAACATAGTATTCTTTGATGAAATAAACAAAGAAAACACATATAAATTGTCTATATATTTATCACAACTTTCCTACACCTCTGAAGGTGTGTTTTCCAAAGAAACGATGACAAAATAAAAGTTGTATACTTGACAAAAGACCCACTATCAAATGAAACATTATACAAAAAAGTGTGTCATACCACAGACAAAGGTGCCATTAGAAACGGGGCTGGCACAGGGTAGGTGGGTGACGGGAATAAAAGTCTTGAGTTCAAGATCCAGATGAGGCCAGGACCAACCCATTTGAAGATTTGTAGCCAATTTAATTACCCTGAGAGTTTCATTTTTCCATCCAATATATATTCTCTAAAGCACTGAAATTCACTTTTACACTAACTTGAAATACTTTATGACAAAGTGATAGAATCTGTAGAAGAAATAAAGTCTACAGATAACAAAATTAAAAGTTTTTTCCTCACAGTTGAAAATATCTGGGTCAAGAGAATTAAATGACTTTCCTTCCTACAAATATTTTGTAAAATGGCTATAATCACCCTTGCTAATAAACAGGGAACTTTTCACACATAAGAGCTTCAAACTTACTGTCACATTAACTGACCTCACCTAAGTTGAAGATGCTAAGTATAACATGTAAGACTGAATAAAATTATATTCTTCCTTTGTTAGAGAAATGAATAAGTTCAAGTGTGCTTGAGATCTCTAGGCTGAGACATAACCTGGAAGAAAGGCAGCCTTGCTAGGCCCTGGGTTACCCTACCAGCTGATGGTTTCATCCCAGGGTCACTCTACCCGCTGATGGTTTCATCCTGGTGAGCACAGACATGACTATCGGAAGCACCCAATCAATGCCCACCATGGTGAAAAAGAGCAAATTGCTATTGTTTTAAGCCTCTTGGTTTTGAGTTAGTTTGTTATACAGCAAAGAGTAAATGAAACAGAACTTAAAAAAAAACATATAAGTAATAGCCTCAGAAAAAAATATATTTTGATCATCAAATAATAAAAATATGTTATAAGAAAGCATGATTGGAAATTAGGAAAAAGTTCTTAGAAATTACAAAAAGACCCAAATGAAATATTCAGTGGAAATCTTAGAAGATAAAATTGTGAACTCCCAGAACTAAACAACAAACTTAAGAAAAATTGGAGAAAAAACAATAAAGGAGAGAATTCATCTGAGAGGTCCTACAATTGATTTTTTTTTTTTAATGTTCCAGAAAGAGAAGTCAGGAGAGAAGCTATTAAAGAGAATTACAGAAAAAAATCTGATATGAAAGAACCCATTTCTCCAGATTGAAAGAGGCCATACAATCAATTTGGAAAAAAAAAAAAAAAAAAAAAAGAAGGAGAAGATCTGTGCCAAAAGGCTATCACCACAATATTTTGTAAAAGCCTCCAGGGAGAAGGAAACAGGTCAGACATACAGGATTATTGATCATAATGACCTCAGCTTTCTCAGTATCTATTCTAACAGCTGAAGCCTTTGGAATACTATCTTCAAAAGATGGAGAGAAAATTATTTTCTATATACTTCAGAACTTTCCATCAAACGTAGAGTAGAATAAACATAGGTTTAGCATACAGCGGGTAAAAAGTACCCCTGTGCTGTCTGTGGTAGGCAGCTACTAGAATGGATCTTTTAGGAAAAGAAATGAAAAACCCACTGAGGAGGACACCATGGGAACCAGGAGGAAGAATCCGGCATCGCAGGTGTAGGATAGCAGCACACAGGTTGGCGCTGGGGGCGTTGAAGGGAGATGTCTGGAAAGAAAAATGAAATCGTAGAAATCATTTGATTTGTCTCTGCATGTGGGAACAAAAATACTAATAAGTCTAATAAATCTGTTGGAATATAACAGGGGGGATCTGGCCAGGTCGATGAGCAGAAGGGAGAGACCTCCGAAGCAGGTCGGGAATTGCCCAAGGTGGTGGACTGAAACTGCAGCCAAAACCACGTGACAGGCTTCCATACCCCTGAAGAAGGGTAAACAAGTAACGCAGCTCATGACACAGCTTGCACAGAGCACGTGCAGGGTGATAACACACGAGTATCCTGGAAGTGAACATGGTGACGCCTCACCCCGGGCAGAGACCCTGTGCCCTTGCGTGCAGCTAGAAACCTGCTTCCAGACCATGGAGGCAGTAGGACGGGTTGAGACGCTGGGCAGGCTGATGGGCATGATGGAAGTTAGCCTAAATTGGCTGGCAAGCTGGACACTCCCGCAGTGCACAGGATTTCTTGCATGAGGCAGAAGATTTAAACAGAGGGCACGTGGAAACTTTTCTCCTTCCCCTCATAGCCCAGTTGCGAGTTAGGAACCCAAGCATTCCTGGGCTGGCGGGCCCTGGAGACTGCGTGGCCAGGCGATGGGCCCATAGCCCTCCCCATGTGAGAAGCAGCTGCAGTGCTGGCGACTGTTCTGCAAGGCGCGTGGACGCAGTGAGCAGACCGCCAGAGGGACAGGGGACAGGCGGTAAGCCAGTAGGCGGCAGCCAGAGGAAAGGGCAGCGCACAGTGACCAAGACGCCGGCACAACCAGCCTCGAGAGAGATGCTGGGAGCCGGATTGTACGGTGACCAGGAACCGGCTAAACCTCCCGGGTGGCCATGCCACAGCCATCAGCGTGTCCCAAAGGACGGTGGTTTTAAATGACAGAAGGGATTCTGGGTGCAGCCTTGAAATGATCTGGCAAAGGGTGAAGTTCAGGTTATTTTCCTTTCGGTATTTTAAAGGGAACGGTCTTAGAGGCAGAAACAAACCCATTATTCTGCCAAAATGGTGTAGCTTTTAAATGAAAGGCTCCTTTCCTTTTTCAACAACCTCTGCCTCTGGAACCTGCGGGCAGCAGAGCCCCACGTGGCTGTACCACGTGGAACATTTGGAAAAAAATAGTAAAAGATCCATAAAACTTTAAGCAAATTAAAAAAATAATGACTTGTCAAGAAAAAATAGTAAAAAGAAAATGATCGTAGTCTTAGTTCTACAAAAATTTCCCCAGTACCAGCTTGATATAATTACCCAATAACAATTTGATTTTCCAGCATTTTTGAAGAATAAGGGATGTGAAGGGACTATAAATTCTGAGAGGGCAGGGTTTCTTCTTTTTGTGGACAGATTCCAGTGCCTTAAACTGGGACTGTATAGTGCTCATTAAAAATTCACCAAATGGTGGATATCTGAGTTTTCAAATATAGGAGGCTTCCCTCTTCTGACCAGCAAACACTTTCTAAATGCTTTCTAAATGAACCACGTGATTGTCTGCCTTGTGTAGTGGATCATCCGAGGCTCCTCAGGAATGCCCGTGCCGCTGTGGAGGACAGTACTTTCTATGACACAGGTCGGTTTGTTTTGTGAGGCAGACCAAAGCATGTGCTTTGTTGAGCCACCTGTTTACTTAGCCCTTTTTGCTGAACATCCAATACATACCCGTCACTATGCCAGGTCTTAGGGGGAAATACCCAAAAGATTCTCTTCTTATAATAAAGTCAAGCATCAATGCTGAGAAAGGCAGACATTAAGCAGTGAAGTTATAGTAAGTGTTATGAAAGAAACCACAAGGCACAGTGAGAGACCCTCGCGGGGGCAGGGTAGTGATCACTGGGTAGTACACAACAGTACCACCACGTTGTCCTGCCACACCAGTGAGTCCTTACTTTGCAGTCTTCAATGTGTTTCTACCTGTCACCATATGGTAACTCAGGGAGGGAACTAGGTACTACCACACTGCCATTTATAGATAGGAAAGAGAAGCCTAAAGGTGCTTGCATGTTTACGCATTAGTAAGCAGCTGTGACATGAACCCAGTTAACACCATTTCTACAATAGTCTCTATGAAGATCCTTAATATTAACAGTGTGCTTATTACGTTTAGACATTATATGAAGGGCTTTATAGCAATGTCTTATTTAATTCTCATAAAACCCTTTGAAGTAAATAATATTTTCACATATTGAAAAACAGGGACAAAATATTTTGCAGCTCCTCCCATGAAGAGGTGGAGTCTATTTCACCACACTTATTCTAAAGGCATTTTATACCCTTCGGTCCCGGCCAATCTACCAGCTGACCGCAGCTACCTGAGTGAGCCCGGGAAAGACCAGCAGAAGAACAATATCAGCAGCCCACGAGATCATGAGAAACAGTAAGTCCTGGTTTAAGTTACTAAATTCTCAAGCAGACTGTTACATAGCAGTAGAGAGCTGCCACAATAATGGGCATCCCCAGTAAGAGAGCTTAAGTATCCTGTCCAGATTTACACAGCTTGTAGCTGACACAGAGTTCAAACCCACATTGCACTGCCCGAGTCCAAGTGTTTGACCCCTGCATCGTACCACATTTAGGGAAAATGGGAGTCAACCAGGCTGGGAGGTAGAGAAATAAGGAAGAGAGAGATTGTGGAGACTGTTTCAGATAGCAAAGAGAATAGGGAAAATTCCCAAATGTGAGTAATGAAAGTAGCAAAGGTGGCTGCAACTCAGAGAAGGAAAATTGCAAGGCAGGTAGAAGTCAGACCACAGCCCAGCTCTTGATTCTTGCTGGAGATGACAGGACCAGGCATTCACCTCTCTGCTCTGACTGTGATGGTTTTTACTCAGGTCTGCAATTTTTTTAACAGTTCTCTCCCCACCCTCTGCAACATAGGTAGGGTTTATCTTCTTCCCTTGACTATGGGCTGGCCTTAGAAACTTGCCTGTAATGATCAGGATGTGGCAAAAAATGAATGTTATGGACAGAATATGCCCCCACACAGTTCACAGGCTGAAGCCCTACCCCTCAATGTGATGAGATTAGTAGTTATATTTAGATGAGCTCTCCAGGGGTGGAGCCCCTATGATGGGATTAGTGTTCTTATAAGAAAAGGAAGTGAGATCAGAGCTGCTTCTCTATGCCACCTGAGGATACAAAGGGGCCAAGAAGAGGGCTTTCACCAGAACCTGACGATGCTGGCACCCTGATCTCAGCCTTCCGAGCCTCCAGAACTGCGAGAAATAAGTGCTTGTTTTTTGAGCCGCTGGGTTGATGGTATTTTGTTGCAGCAGCCTGAGCCAAGACAGTAAAGCTGTGTTCCTTCAAAGGCTAGGTCGTAGATGCCATTTAGCTTCCGCCTGTCTTCCTCCTCCCTCTCAGAAATGCTACATGGGCTCCTGAAACTAATGTGTAAGGAATCAGGCTACCCTGAAGCCACCACACGAGACAAACCATGAGGAGAGACCCATGAAGTCAGAGGACAAGGCCTGAGGAAAGTTGGCTATTGTGGCCCCACCTGTTTGAAGACTCTGAACAGCCCAAGGCCAAGGGCTGGACATGTAGATAAGTGAGCCTTCAGGTGTTTTCAATCCTGGCCTTCCAGACTCCCTGTCTGATGCCAGCTGGAGCAAAGGGGACCCATCCCCAATGAGCTCTGTCCTAATTTCAGAGACATCAGCAAAATAAATGCAGTCGATGTTTTAAGCCACAAGCACTGAGCTGGTTTGTTACGCAGCAATAAGTAACTGGAACACTCTCAATGCACTTGACCTCAGCATCTCTCCCCTTCTGATTTGCTATTGCTGCTCAGGTTTAGGAAGCAGATAAGCAGGCAGGTTGAAACTTTGCACTAAAAAAGGTAAATATACACTAACAGTGGGCCCAAGATGTTCTTCTTTAAGCAAAGTATATGACATTTGTGTCTGAATTTTTCAGTATTGATTGAGCTTTTCTGGAATCTTTTTGTGCTTGCACATCAGGTTTTAGTTTGTTTCATTTTGCTTTCTCAAAGGCAAATAGCCGAATTCGAGATAGCAAAATGGTAACATTCTGCATTTTCTTTTCCACAATACTCTATTTTCCACAGACTGTGCTTATGACAGTTAATGATAGGGGGCAGTATAATTGTTAATACTGATTCTTCTTTTTATTATGTAAAAACAATCTGATTGTAGAAACAATGTCTTAAATGTAGAGCTTACGTGGAAGACAATTCTAGCCACCTTTGACTTTGGGAGTAAAGATTCCACAACGAGTCCACAAATGCTGAGAACACTAAAATCCCTGCTTTTATTCAATTAAGCAGCTTTAAAGACCCAGTTAAAACATGAAAACAGAGTAAGAAAAAATAACTTTCCTGTGGGACTGAAGCTCTCTGCAGCAGAGTCATTCACTTTTTATGATCGTTATAATTATTAGCAGTGATGGTGATGACAATATATCATTTATATAGCACTTTAGAATTGCGCAGAGCTTTCCTACCGTCATTTATTAGCCAATCTTCAGAACACTCTTTAGTAATAAGTCAGTATCTCTGCCTCCATTTAACAGGTAGGGAATCGAGGTGCAAGGGGCTCAGGGCACTTGTCTAAATTCAGACAAAACTAAGTTTGTAGCTTGAGTTGTACACTCTTTGATGTTTGGTAAAAGATAGGCTGAGGCATATTAAAAATGTTAAGAGTTTATTCTGAGCAAAAATCACTTCAAATTAGGCAGCAACCAGTCTAACAAATACAAAGAAGCTCTGAGGAGCTGTACAAAATGAGAAAGTGTTATAGGCAGAAGGAAGCAGGGACAAGGAAGTTATACTAGGCAAAAATCATGTTGGTTATTGCGGTTTCAGGCTTCTAGCTGGCAGATGACCTAACTAAAGCTTATCTGGCGATTCCTGGTTGACTGGCTTAAGACTCCATTTTTCGGAGAGCTGAAACTAATTAAGTTAAGTCTCAGATTCCTGAGGTGAGGCTTAGCATAAGTGACTCCATTTTGGACTTGCTTTCTTGTTTTTAACATGTTACTAAAAGCAACACCCTCCTAGACCGACCTAAATCTCACTCAGTAACTCTCATTTACTACTCCTAACAGAAGTGGCAAACTTGATTTTCAAATGAAATTCTCTGATATTTTAGGATGCAATCTTAAGAGGATTCCCCTAAAGTGAAAACTTTTCTCAACTGAGAGGATAATTTAAAGAAAAAGATAAGTGTGTAAGTTACACCTCTATCCGTATAAGGTACATTACTTAATAAGCCTTTCAAGGTTAATGCCAAAACTCTTCGAAAATACTAATGGGAGATGAAAATACTAATGGGAGAGTTGAATTATATACCTGAAATGTATCAAGTATAACCTGAAGAGGTCATAGGATTATCCTCCTTAGTTAATTTTAGGAATGGCCTATACCTCAATGGTGTCTCATGTACAGCTAAAGGACATATAATATTGAATAATTTAAATAGGAAATGTCAAATTCAATAGGAAATGTTAATACAATTTTCGGATCCATACCCGAGGCAAATTTTAAAATCTCTGTTGTTAGAGATGCTGAGATGCCTAAATTTTACGAATATGGTGCCCGGGCTATTTGCCTAATTATTCAGTTATCTGTATGTCATGTAGGCACTGTGTGTGGAACCTCGGGATAGAATTCTTTATAGAGAAGAATCTACCTCTCCTTTCTCTATCTCTCCCCCACGCCCTATTCCTCTTCCAATTAATGCAGCACAACCAGTGTCTAGCTAGAGTGGACCACCCAGCTTTTCCCTAGTGCAAACTGGCATTCTGTTCTCAAACAAAATAGGATATCTTAATATGCTCTTGCATAACTCATTGAAACTTGGCATTTGTGCTTTCAGTAAAAATATGACAAGTCAAAGATCCATTTCCCTGGTCTCCCCTGAGAGATGCCCATCACCCGGCACCCATTTCATGTCCTGTGGCTGACACGCTAGCCCACACACACACAATTGTGGCACGGTCTCTATGGAATCAGAAGACTTCTTTTCTTTTGCAGGCTTCCTCATCCTCCAAGCAAGAATTCAAATGTCAATCACTTTTAGTTGAATTTCATGGAGCAGCATCATAAAAATGGCCACCAATCCAATGGCAAATCACTTGATGAATCTCCTTTGAAGAGTTGCCAATAATGCTAATCGTCAAATGGTTGAATCCAGCTTTGTAAAGATGCGTTTGTAAAGAACAGCAATCTCTGTGACTTTGACAAAGGAACTGCTGACTTGCATCACTGTTTGTATTTTGATGTGAAAGAGCAAATCGATTTATAGAGCTTTTGCTTGCAGATGTAGGATATGATTAGTATGCAGAAAGACCTTTCCACGGCGTCATTTGTTTATTTAGCTGCCTCTGCACTCCGCTCTGATTGTGTATACCTAATTAATGTATACAAAGCTAAAAGATATAAAACCGTGGCTCCACAATCACAGGATACTTTATAGCACGTTATTTGTCACCACTGGGTGGGGGACACTCCAATTTTACTAGCGGCACACCAAATAAAACATATAGACTTATAAAACACAACAATAAAAAAAGCAAGAATTTTTTCATCAGTGTTCTTCTTAGCTATTTTAAACTCAAATAAGTGCAAATTAATGTGTTTAAATATGAAAAGGATGTACTTTCTTTTCTGTCCTGTATTTGAATTTTTATTCAAAGCAGTTGTTGAGTCTTCATGAAAAGTACCTGTGATTTCTTCCAGAGGTCAAAGTACTTTGTAAAACATCCTGTGAGACCTGAATCATCCCGTTCTTCAAGGCCTCACTATTCAGACGCTTGGAAATTTTAGCTGAGAAAGAGTTTAAAGCGAAAAAACAAAGACGCTAGAGACCTTCATGTCAATAATGAATGATCAATAGAAGTCACACACTTGAAAATTGACATTCAGTCAGCAGTTCCCTGTTATTCATGCACATTTCACGTCGTCTATGCAGGTTCTGCAAGAGGCATCTGTAGCAAAATGGCAAAGCTGCTGAAATCCTAGACTGCCAAATAATGAAATCCAGAGTGACATCTAGTGACATCCTACATTAGAAGCACTTGCTTTGCATCTCGTAAACCCAGCCACGTTATCCAGCACCATCAAGCTCGTTAGACGGTCTGCACAGGAACCAGCACTTTCTGTTAGTCTGGGACTACACTCTGCAACAATGTTCCTAACTACTAGCTGCCTCCAATGTTTGCCTTGGTACACGCTTCTCCTTTTGCAATCCCCAAACTATGAAAACTTCAATCGTTGACTACAAGTTTAAATTGCTCTTTGAATTTCTCCACAGCTACGCAATCCATAGCAAGCCAGTCTCTCACTAGGCCCCACACCGCCCTCGTCTCTGCTTTAGTAGGAACAGCATGCCAGAATCACTGCCTTAAATCATGCCAGGGAGCTGCCAGAATAGTTCAGACCTCTCCAAGAGCAGAAGCCAAGGGAGCTGTTATCTTATTGCTGAAACCCAGAACATGCTATCCCATCTAAATCACTGTGTCATGGTCTCATTTGCAATAAAATTTCTTTGATCTTTTTTTTCTCATGTATTGGGGATTCCGCTCCCCCCCCTCCCCCGGAGAGGGTTGTTCTGAATAATGTGGCTATTTTAGAAAGAGAGAAAGAAAAATTTAAATAGAGGGGTGCAACTGATATAGTGTTAAAATAAAAGATTCAACACATGTTTTTCATGAACATAAGCCATTTTACAATGACTCTTTAACCCGGTGTGAACCTCACTAGCAGTATAACAAAGGCATGTTCACTAAACTTCTCAATACAATGGCTGCCTTTTTAAGTATCTTTTAAGTAGAACCGTTCTCTTTTCCCTAGGCTCCTCCTCAAATGGGACATGAAGAGCATGACACACATAAAATTAAATAAATTCCCAAGAGGAAAGTGCAAAGTTCTGTGGGCAAGACATGTTTCCTGCAATAACCATAATTAACAGCAGAATGATGTAAATCTATCCTGTGATTCCACAACAAGAAAATAATTAAACAATACTCCCTCCTTGAATATCATTTAAAATATTGGATAAAGAAGGCGATGATAGTATTACTTTTTCTAGGTTTTCAGGTATGAGATTCATGCATTAACTCATCAAGATATGCCATGTGGGGGTGCTGAGCATAGAAGATAGAACAAGTCAGTGAAGTTCCTTGAAATCCTGTCTTTAAGCCTACATCTAAAGATAGCAATTCCTGCCAGGGCTTACACCAAGAAAGAACATCTAGACTGATAAATGAGTCTCAATTCACCTTTTCACGAGCTCCTTATTTTGCTTTGAATTTCACAGGATTGCTCTTCAGAGCCATCCTAATATTTCTGCTCAAGTTCATTTCATTCAACCCCTTTGTTTTACAGACGAAGAAACAGAGGCCTGAGAATTTAAACATTTTCCCTCAATGTCACAGTTTTAACACATAGAAGATATGGAAGAGAATTTAAGCTTCCTTCTTTGCTGTCAGTTTTCTCCCAACTATATCACTTGGTTTCGTGATGTCACTCCTGAAGGCCAAGCAGAAAGCGTAATAATTATTTTCAGTAATGTACTAATAAACAATTTCATAATTTGTTAACCTGTTAATGTTTTGCTCTTTGCTATATTTCTTTGGAATTTATTTATAGACTCTCTCTTTCTCTCTCTCTTTCTCTCTATATATACACATACATACATATATAGTCTGTAAACATATATATAGATATATATATATATGGATATGGATGACAATCCGTAGCCCCTGTAATTTCAGGGAAGCAATGTTTTATGGAGGGGAATGATGACATGAGAGAAGAAAAATATTGGGGTTTTTATTCTTATCTGTTCCAGTAAATATTTTGGAAATTCTGAATACTTTTTTTACCTGTTAAAAAGTAAAAGAAGAAAGACATCCATGTCATGATGTCTAAAGTTGCACCTAGCTCTAAACATTTTTCTCCATATATAAATGTTTACCTTTTTGTACCTAATCTACATATCTTAGAATATAAGTGTTATTATCCAGTATAAAAAGTGTTTTCTGCCCAGGTGGTGTAGCTCAGTGGATTGAGTGTGGGCTGGGAACCAGAGGGTCCCAGTTCAATTCCCAGTCGGGGCACATGCCTGGGCTGCCGGCAAGGTCCCCAATGAGGACCATGTGAGAGGCAACCATACATTGCTCTTTCTCCCCTCCCTTCTCCTCTCTCTGAAAATAAATAAATAAAATCTTTTTTAAAAGAAGTGTTTTCTCACATAACTAGACACTGGTTTTAAGTTGTATAAATTTTTCCTGTGAATTTTCTCTAAGATTTAAGTTGAAACCCATGATTGGAAGCCTTATTATGTTTAAAAAATGAGCAACGATCTTCTTTTTATTAAACATACATACCAAGAACATGTCTTAGGTAGAAAAACATGTTTTCTTCATCTCTTATCTTGCCAGTTTATTCTATCTTCTTTTTACAAAATCATCCATTATATTATTGCCTGATTTTTATGCATTTGTTTAACACTCAATACTATTCTCATTTTTCAATATTATTTCACTAAACTAATAGAGTGGTAGTATCACTGAAGTCTCTTTTTTATCTTTACATGTCCATAATTTATAAGAGTGCCTGCTCTTCTACATGGCAAGTATGCAAGTGTACAACATATTGTAATAATAAATGCACAAAAATTAGGACCCAAAGGAACCCGAGAGGTTACTAATCCAGCTGCTTCATTTTCAGGCCACAGGCTCATGGGGTCCCACAGAGATTCACTAACTCACTTGAAGGTACCTAACAAAGTCGATAGAATGGCCTCCTGACTGGTAATTCCACATTCCTTCTACTACTCCCTTCCCTTCCCTTGGAAACATTATTTTAAATCATTTGCTATGTAAATGATGCTTGGTTACTTTTCTTATTAATTAGTTCCCAAATATATCTCACATATAATCAGCCCCAAACCATATGTTTTTCAATACATAATTAATTAGTTCATCCATACTATTGGATCAAGCCAGGGGCATGGTACATGTGTTAGGATGAATAATAGTACCGAAAGATATCTAGATTGTAACCCCAGAATCTGTGCATGTTCTTATGTGGCAGAAGAGACTTTTCAGATATTATTGGGCACCTTGAGAGGAGGAGGCTTTCCTGGGTTATTTCGGTGGGCCCTCCAAGTAGTCGGAAGTGTCCCTGTAACGGCGAAGTAGAAGGAGATTGGACTACAGAGGAGAAGGCAATGTGAGGGCTGGAGCGCAATGCTACACCTCTAGCTTTGAAAATGGAAGGAAGAGTCAGGATTTTTATAAAAGATGATATGTAACCAAAGTTAATTTTCTGCCTGAGGCTTAAAAAAAGAGAAAGCAGTTTCCCATAAAATAAACAAATGAATGCATGCTCAGGATGAAATGGCCCTAAAAAGAAAACGCTGGGAGAGAGGAAGGTGTGCCCTGGGAGGATTCCATTCTGTCTGGAGAGAGGACATCTTTGCAGATCGTACAGCTCTAAACATGGAAAGTGCAAGGAGGTGGTTTCTCCTAGCATCCTTGGACACCTTGATTTTGAGCCAGTGAAACTGGTTTTGGACTTCTGATCTCTAGAACTGTAAGAGCATAAATGTGCACAATTTTAAGCCTCTCTTCCTGGAAACTGGTCACAAGAACAAGAGAAGACTGATACAGTAGACACAGTATTGGTGGGGGAGGCAAGAGCTCTGGCTTGGACTATGCTGACTTACACCACCTCTAGGTGTTCGTTCTACACACGCCTCCATGTGGCTCCCGGTAGTATAATGAAATTTCTCAGTGCTGTGTTTTTATTCAAGGCCAGTGAGCCATCTCAATGCAAGACAATACTGCTCTGCTGGCTATCTAGATGGAGTCATAGCACAGCTGCTGTTACCCTATCAGGCCCATGGTGTGCCACTTTAAAAAGTACCCTCTGGGAAGATATATTAGAAAAAAATAACTCTTCAAAAGTAGGATGAAGTCCCTTCCTTCTTGAATAGCACAGTGCCATAGCAGAGCCCAAGCCTAGACTAGTAGAACATCAGCCAGATTTTGTCACCACTTCAGGCCTGAGCCTTTGTGGAGTGCACATCCTGGGCTAGCCTCCTAGTCTCCTGGTCCTCGGAGGGAGAGGGAGCTCAACTCAGCTTCCTGTGGAAAGATAGAGCCTCCAGGTACCCCTTTCTCTTCCACTGGGGACAAATACTCTTGAGAAGAGTTAGCTCCTCAGTACCAAATTACTGCAGCCTCGGGATCATGAAAAACAATGTGCAGCAGGACCATGTCAATTGCACAATACATCTAAGGTCACTTTCGTTTGGACAATTTGTGGTAAGATGTAAATGTGCTATATTTTTGCCAAGTTGTTTGCTATCATATTTAAAGGCTATGATTACAAAAACTCTAACCAGTTAATAAGGGCTACTTAAATTTTAAAATAAAGGAAAATATATATGACTTTTAAGGTAGAAATGAAGCTATGATGCTAATTTTCTTTTTCTATCCAATTTCTCACTATTGTTTTCCCATAGCTTGATAAGAGAAAATATTCTTAATTGCCTTTATCATGAAATTAATATTGTCAAGTAATTACTATAGTAACCAAACTACTAACCACTGTCTAATCATACACTATGGGGCAATTCTTACCCTATCGTTAACACTACTGTAAAAATCTTTGGGGGCTTTATATTAAAGTGATACTTTTTCACTGTAAAAAACTTGAGATTATTTATAAGAGCAAAAGAATAAAACTAAGATAACTTGCAACCTATGATCAAAGATTTTAGAATCCTATAACAACTTAAAAATTATACTATAATGAAAAATAACATAGTCACATAAGGTACATAAAACCTTTATTATAGTTTAGCAAATAGATACAAAAGGAATACTCACATGATCACTTCCTAGGTCAAGAAATCACGCATCATCTTTCTCATCAGAAGTCGTCTATGTCTCTTTCTTGTCATAAGTCACCTCCTCTTCCCCAAAGGTAACCACCATCATGAGTGTGTCATGCTTATTGCACACTTACATTTAGTTTTACAATCCTTATATGTACCCCGAAGAGCTGTAGTTTAGTTTCGTCTGTTTCTGAGGGCTATATAAATGCAATCGCACTGTATGTATTTTTGTGTTTCTTGCTTGTTATTTTCAATGTTACATCTGCAAGAGTCATTCATGTTACTCTGTGCAACTATAGGTCATTTGATTTCACTCTCTTATAATATCCAATCGTGGAACATACCACAACTTACTTGTCCAGTCTATTGATAATAAACATTGGTGTATATACGTCTACTCTTAGTTTATAAAAAGAACACTCTGCTACCTATTCTGCTTTGTAACTGTTTTTTTTTTCAATTAACATTGTCATAAATAACATTCCATTTCTTTATGGACTCTTCTATTTCATAAACTGGAATGGTTACATAGTCCAATCAGACCACATTTTAAAAATAACCTTCAATTAGGCATATAGTAATTTCCAACATTCTACATTATATACCATATTTAAATTGTCATCCTTGTACCTACACTATTGTGTATAGCCATAGTTATTTTCTTAAATACTTTTTTTAATAATTGAAATGTTTTTCTTAGGATGCATCCCTAGAGTTAAAAGACATAAACATTTTTAAATACTTTGACTTATATTGCCAAATTTCCAACTAGAAAATGTTTATCTCTTTACATTCTCAAGAGCAGAACACAAAGTACCTATTTTTCTACACTGTTGCCAGCAAGAGATAATACATATTTTTACAAATTTCACAAAATTCATAAAGAAAATGGCACATATTATTTAAATTTGCATCCCATTGATTCCTCAAAAGCTAAATATTTCTTCAACTTAGATAACCATTTGTTATCATCGTCTTTTAATCAATAATGGGCCATCCTTTTCAAGACCACCACTTACATACTAATTAATGGAAAACAATTATTTGAATATTGTATTTTTCATAGAATATTTATCATGTATATCACTTCAGGCCCTGATAAACCTTCCTTAAATACCATAAAGGGGAGCAGCCATCTCTAAAAGAAATGCCTCTGGCAATTCTGGTGTTTGGTAAACTGGGAAGAAAACCATGCCGGTTATCTTCACCATGACCGTGTGGGCTGAGCCCCTGTGGCCCCCTCAGGGGCAGTAACCCTCTAGCACCTACTTCTTTAGCTCATAGAAAAGTCTACCTCTCGTACTAAAAAAGAGCAAACAGTAGTTAACACAGGGAACACTATACAAATTAAATTTATTTTAGGCATCTCATCTAGTTCTGTGGGAATGGAAAAAACTGGCGATTTGTTGAACACTTTGACAGAGATGACATGCTGAATTATGAGAAACCTGGTAAACCTCAAGGGTTAATCCCAACACATATTTGTTTTAAAACATCACTCTACTGTGGAGTGTTATTTCAGAGTGATCTGCTGGGAAAAAAATCAGATAAGTTGGAGACAATTTAATGAAATTAGTGTCTACAAATTCTATAAATGAAATTAAAGTGCAGATAATACCAAAAACAATAGTGTAGTATAAATAACAGACACACAGCTGTGATTGGAAGAAATGACAGAGAACTATGAATACTCAATAAATTTTGAATAATAATTTTTATTGTCGAAAAGTTGCTTTCTTATACAAACTAAGATGGGTTTGGAGCAAGGCTTCTTGGTGGTGTTTCCTGGAATAGTCAATCTCTTTGACAGTGTGTACTATGTGATTTGCAATACACTATTACATTGTATATTCTTTCCAATATTACAACCAATTTTAGACACACGGGTAATCCTCCAATTAAAAAATGACTATGTGATAACCATATTCTAAAAGAAAAATATTGTTTTATCTATAAAAGACATTATTAATAGGCTTTTCATCCATTCCAATATTTTGAATACCATGGAGGAATACTTTTTAATTCAATTGGAATAGCATTAATATGGTTTTAGTTCTTCTGTCAGTTTACAAGCATGCTTTCCACATCTAACTTAAAAAAAACAAAATCACTTTGTATATATTCAGTTCTCATTCCATTTTACCATCTTAAAGTGGAAGCTAAGGTGAGGGCTCTTCTAAAATCAAAATTGATGGAAGAGATAAAGACGTTTTCCTAGTTACCAAATATATTCTCAACTGAGAGAAGGAAATGTGCGCATAATTCACTACCCAGAGTCTCACAGAACCCAAGTCGAAGTGTTAACACTAGAAGTGGCTAAGATACATACGCTGTTTAAAGAGCAGCGACGTAGCCAAATACTCTCACTTTCATTTCTTCCCACTGCCGCGCCCTGGCTTCGAGGTTGCCAGAAGCATATAGCTGAGATAAAGAGATGTGTAAGCAGAAGCATATAGCTGAGATGAAGAGATGTGTGCCCATTAAAGTGGTAACTTACAGCCCTGGCTGGTGTAGCCCAGTGGATTGAGCACGGGCTGGGAACCAGAGGGTCCCAGTTCGATTCCCACTCAGGGCACATGCCTGGGTTGCAGGCCAGGTCCCCAGTGAGGGCCATGTGAGGAGCAACCATACATTGCTGTTTCTGTCCCTCTCTGTCTTCCTTCCCCTCTCTCTAATAATAAATAAATAAAATCTTTTAAAAAATTAAAAAAAAGTGGTAACTTACAAATGAGCAATAATTTTTAGACTCTAGAATTTCCCCCCAATTTTTAAATGAACAATAGATGCTTGTCCATGGAGAACTTGACCGGGAGACCCGAATGAACTGGATGGCATGAGGCCCCACCCTCTTCTAGGCCAGGCTAGACCTAATCTGTACAGCTCAGCAGGGACTATCAGAATCCGCTTGCATTTTTACTTTCTTGTTAATTGCACCAAGAATTGTATTGAGTATTAACATGAACAAATTGATGGAACCACTTATTATGCTGGGGTGTCCACAAGCATCTGTTACTGCTCCATTTTTCCTGGGAAGCAGAGTGTAGGTGAGGAAGAAGAGACAACACATGTTTTAAGTTGTAGCCTTTTAAAGGTAAATATGGTGTTCGACTCTATTTCTACTGTGCTATTGCTCTAAATGCCCAGTCAACTATGACTGTTCTTCTGTTCTTCACCTTCACTGTGAAGTTTTAAACACAAGTATCAGAGTTAGTTTGCAGGCTCATGTAGTGGGTTAGACGTGTGTTAAATGGTATTGTTACATAAAATAGCTGACTTACTCCTCACAACAGCCCTGTTACTTAGGTGCTCTTCTTGCCTCTATTCTATAGATAAGAAAACTAACATTGGATTAGGATGGTTTGAGCAACGTGTTCATAACGAGTTAGCTGGTCCAGTGCTCAAATTCAAGCCTCTCTGATCCCAGAGAAATTTTTTGGCATTTTTTTGTTTTTATTGTATTCTTGGTTACTAATTATTTGTGTTAGAAAATTCATACTCAGTAAAAAAAACCAATTATAATTTATTTGGTGAAGTATTTACTGTAAGTAGTACTACAGACTATTGCTGATTTTGTGTAGCACTATTGTGTGGGTGTTTGCCATAGAAATATTTCGTTCTTATAAAGAAAACTTGCAGCCAACGAGCTTACACTTGGAGCATTTGTTTCTGCATTTTGAAGTATATTTGTGTTGCTAAATCAGGCGAGCTTTATTAATAAAAACATCTTTCTGGCACAAAAAATGTGTGTATAAACCAGCGATTTGAACCTTTGTGTTATGTGTACGGATGTGTTTTTCTGTCTGAATGCTCTTTTAGTTCTAATTTCTCATAACTGTCGGAGTCTGTACACTGGTCCATACTCTGTTCAATTGTCCCTGTATTAATGAAACTCCCTGCAAGATTTTAAACAATAGTTTAACAGCTAATATGTTGCATTTAACATAAAATATTCATCTGTGATGTTTTTAAATAAATAACTGTGAATAGATTAAAATATACCCTGTGAAAATGAAAGCTGTTTATTGGGGAGGCATGTGAATCAGTTGCTATCATTACTAAAAACTGTATCCTAGACCTTAGTAAAAATATTTAATTTTGGAGATAATATCAGAATTAAATCTCAAACGATGAGACAATCTGGGAAAAACACTCTGCGGGTTACATTAACTTTAATAAAAGTATGGAAAAAAGTAAAGGAACGCTTGTTAGTTTGTGATGCACTAAGACCTCATCACCTCTTCTGCTCACGACTCACCTTCAGGGCTGAGGAAGACAGGCGAGAGGAAGTGGGTGGACAAACTGGGATGGCGTCTTCTCTTCGGTGTATTTTATCCTTCCTTATTGTCCTCTGCTTCCACCTTCCTCTGTCTTCCTTTTTCACGTACTTTTCAGAAAGGTGACAGGACAGAGCCTTAGAAAAGCCCCAGAAAAATTTAATACGATCCTGGAAAATGATAAAATAAAAGCAGGACGTCCGCACTCCCTGACTTATGTAAAGTTTATCCAAACCTGCCTTTTGAAGAGAGTGGTGCATGGATTTCTTAATGATGTGCAAATTAAGAAGGCTTTATCAAAGGCTCAGTAAGTCTGTGGTCCATGCAGAAAACAACTAAAAGAAATTCTTTAATAATTTCAGAAGAAATATAACACACTGCATCGTAGGTATCTAGAATAGATATTTAAACAAACAAAATGTCCCAGCTGAATAGTTTAAATGGTTGCACTTCTCTTATATAATCACCCTGGAGGAATCTCAAAATTAGATATTCCCAATTAGTCTCCACAGTATTTAAATTCCATTCTTTAGATTAATACTTGGAATGAAGATCTTTAGTCTCTATATAATTAGATACCAAAATAGTTATGTTTTCAGGAACATGCCAGTGGATATTGCTCACTGTGGTTCTAACCTTTCATACAGTTGAAGTAGGATTATTTGAGTTGTGATATTAAAAAAGCAATTCAAAATTTCAATAATATTACACAGAAACACTCAGAGGAAGAAGGGTGAAGGTATAGGAGAGGAACATGAGTAAGTTGATGTCAGAGACACTCAGGGTCATCAGCTGTGTAGATGAAGGTTCACCCAGAAACGTATGTAAATGAGCATCAAAAATAAGGTAGACTGATCTGGGGGCAACACCATGAAAGAATTAGCAAAGAAAATAGTAAAGAACACACAAAAAAACATTTGTCAGGTGTTCGGGGAACCCAAAAGTGTGGTATCTGGAAGTCGGGTGAGGTAGACATGTGTCACTTTAATTCTTTGTGTGTGTTTGGTTTAGAGTGCGAGCCAGCTCCTGTTCACTGTTTGGTGAACGTGCCACTATGTGGGTCCTGGTGACTGGCAAGGTTCATTCTCAATGTAAAAGGGGGAGGGCCATGTTTATGTCTTCTCTCAGCCCTGGCAGCTAGACCAGAAATGATGGCCAATACTTGGCAAACCAGAGGTTCCCAATCAGGGAGGAGTTTGAACTGCAAGCAAGTGCAACAAAGAAGCAGAACAATTGAGACGTCCCCTGGTGGCAGGGGCACCCTGTATTTAGCAGTGAGCACAGCAGCACTGCCTAAGCACCCTTTTCGCATGGCAGGATCTTGCCTGGGAGTTGAAGAGCCCAGTAGTTCCTCGCATTTTCCCGACTGTTTCTTGAGGCTTGCCCTTGACCATCGGCCACTATGTCCCTCCAAAAAACTCCTTCTCTGTGCAAGTTTGCAACCCAGAATGCTGACCAGCAAAGGGTCTAATTCAAAAAGAAAGTTCAGGGCCTCCTGGTAAAAAATAATAATAATTTAGAATTTGAAGATAGCAACATCTGAGCATTTAAACAAACACGAGACCCCTCCGAAGTGTGGGGAGCTGGGCAGCGGCACAGGTCGCACACTCACGAAGCCAGCCCTGCTGGCACATCGCAGAGGGGAAAGCACTCACCGCTCATATTAGATCAATAGAAAAAAGTCCCTGAGAAAGGGAATCCTCTGTGTTGTGGGGTTTTGGGGTTTTTGTGGGATTTTTTTGTGAGCAGTTGTAGTCAAAGAATGTTACAGGCACAATCAATCCATCAGTTACAGCTCATTCAAAGCTAACTGAATGGCCAGCGTACTAGTAAGGTTTGGCAGAGTTTGCTGTGTCTTCACAAAATAGTTTTTTTTTTCTTCTGTGTACACATTTCATTTGGAAAGTTCTTGGGTGTGATTTATGAACTTTGAGGTGGAAAAAATAAAACGTGAGTCAAGGGTATTTTACAAGGTCCAACTCAAACCCTGCCCACGAGAGGGGCACAAGCCACGGAGCCCGTATCCCGCCCCTGAACGGTGGCCACACACTGTGCTGTGACCACAGAGCTGCTGTTGACACACGGTTCGCCGGCTCCAGGGATGCTGAATCCCATAGCGACCAACACATCCAGCCCGGCACAAGCCCGGTTCAACCAACAGATTTGCTTGTTTAGGGAAAGCCATCTGTTTAGATTCCTAGCCTAGTAAAACTGCCCAGCTTGGATATGTTCACCCATAAATTGTGTGTCTGAGCTTAACATTCCATGAGACTTGGTATTTCGAAGAAAATTCTGGCCACTAAGCCTTAAATCACCTAGCAGCTATGGCCATGCCTGGGAGCGGTATCCAGCATTGCCAATTGCACCCTGGGAAATGGATGACTGTCTAACAATGTGCAAGTGGTCAAAGCAGCTACAGTCATACATTCTGTTGTAGAACAAATGCCTTCTCTTTAGCCCCCAGATATTTTTAGACCAGGCCTTACAATCTTCATGTTAACAGAAGGAACGGGAAGGAAATCTACAGGGATGTCAGTGGCACGTCAAAGGCAGTGGCAGTTTGAACACCCTCACGGTGACATGAGTAACCCTTTCTGCTACACATACAGTCTTTCAACACAGCTTAGCGTCATGTTTGAGACACAAGCTCTGCTCTGCAACCAGAAACGTAACGAGATTCCCGCCCTTTGGCCCACCAGCAGAGCTGCTGGGATTTTCAGCCCCGAAGAGAAAGAGTGCTTCTGTGCCTACCTGGCCTTCTCCCCCATGTCATACAACATCCTGGAGTTGATGCTGGTTTATTCAAATTAGTACATAATTGAAAGCAGCTGCTATTTCATAGGTGACTGGAAGTCTTAATATTCTTTGGGAAACATGCAAAATTAAATGTGTTCACATAATTCAATATCTATTTTTCCACATTCATCTTTCTTCAATTGATTTTAATTTCATAAATAACTATTTCCACAGAGCACCTACTACATGCTAGGCTTCATAGTATTACATACCAAATCCTTCTTCTGTATTCATTTATTCCTCTCAACTCTATGAGCTAAATATCAAGATGCTAAAACATATGGAAACTTGAGTGTAGAGAAGACATACAACTGATCTAAACTCACACTACTGGATGGACGTGGTACAATCCAAACTCAGTTCCTGATTTTATAAAGCCATTTTCTGCTACCCCAACCCTCAACATTTTTGGAGAATCCCTTTTATATAATACATCATGGTAGGAGTCAATAAAAAAAATCAATATGAAAAAACTATCTTAGACCTCAAAGAACTTTTATTATAGTGAGAAAGAGATAAGAATTTTTATAAACCCACATGTATATAGTCACTGATTCTTGATAAAGGTCTAAAGGTAACATAAAGAAGAAAAGTTAGTCTTTTCAGCCAGGGGGTCTTAAAAATAGACATTTATTTTAAAAATAAACCTCAACCCGTATTTTGAAGTTTATACAAAAATTAATTCAAAATGTATCATAGATTTAAATATAAAACCTAAAAGTATACAATTTTTAGAAGAAAACACAGAAAAAAAACTTTGTCGCTTGTGTTAGTCAAAGATGCCTTAGATTCAACACCAAAAGTCCAATTCATAAAAGAAACAATTGATAAATTGTACACCACAACTCAAGTTTAGCTCTTCAAAGATGCTGTTAAGGAAATGAAAAGACAAGCCACAAGTTGGAAGAAGACATTTGCATGCTGCATATCTGACAAAAGACTTGTATTCAATATACATTTATGAATACATAAAATCAGTAACAAGAAAATGATTCCATAAAAATAAACAAGCACGATATGTGATGAGCACTTCCCCAAAATACATGGGTATAAAAGAAGCAATAATAAAAGAAGCACAAGAAAAAATCATTAGTCATTTGAAAATTCAAAGTAAAATTACAATGCTATCACTAAACATTTTCTAGAGTGGCTAATTAATTTTCTGATGACAATACTAAGGTGCTGGAAAACAGTCCTGCAGTCTGAAGCTAAACATACGCTTACCACGAGACTCAACAATCCCACTGCTAGGTATTTTACTCAAGAGAAATAAAAAGTTACATTACGCAAACACCTGTATGTAAATGCTTATAGCAGATTTATTCATAATTTCCCAAAACTGGGAAGAACATTAATGTCCACCAGCAGGTTAATGGATAAACAAATTTTGGCACACCCACAAAATGTAATGCTACTTATCAATAAAGTTAACAAGCCACAGATACTTACAATAATGACATGACTCTCAAAAGCATTAATACTAAGTAAAGGAAGCTAGATTTTTAAAACCTTCATACCGCATGATTCCATTTACATGACATTCTAGAAAATGAAAAACCATAGGGACAGAAAACGGATTAGTGGCTTTCAGCAGATGGGTCTGGGGAAAGTGGTCACTACAAAGGGGCACGAGGAAATGTTTTGGGGTGATAAAAATATTCTCTATCTCCATTTTGGTGGTTGTGCCTGAATGTCTATTTTCGTCCCTCAAAGTCATAGAACTGTATACCGAAAAGGGTGAATGTTGCTCTCTGTTAATTGTGCAGTTTCAACAAACCTGACCTTAAAAATGCAGCATGTCTAAAACTGGACCATTTTCCTTCTCCTTGAGCCTTGCTCCTTCCCCCGCTGAGAGACAAGCACCATTCCCCATCTCCACCGTCTTCAGGGGTGGCTCCTCCATCTCACATCCCAGCACACAGTCAGCTTGGACGCCCGGGAAACCCTATCCCTTGCTATTTCTCCAAAGCATTTCTTCCCCAGATTCCTGTAGCCACTGCTTTGTTTATTCCTTCAACACTTTTACCCTAATTTCTGTCTTGGCCTCATGACAGGTTTTCTTCCCCCGAGTCCCATTCTGCTTCAACGAGCCTGCCCCTACACTCTGGCCTGAGCGATCTTTACAAAACATAAAGTAATATCCTGTGATCAAAATTGCTCAGAGTTTCCTGTAGGATAAAGTTAAACTGCACAGACGCCCTGTGCGGCGTATCCTCTGCCACTTCTACCCACATATTTCAGTCTTACTGAGACACACCTCCCAGCTCCTAAATGGGCCCCATTGTTTTTCCCTCCTCTGTGTCTTTGCAAATTTTGCTCTTTTGCCTGAAAATCCATTTTATAAATCTTGTCTCTAGTGAAATCTACTCATGCTTCAAGACTCTCCTGCCTTGTCATTTACTCAATGGAAAACTCTCACCCACTGTCCTACTGGGCTGAGATTTCGCTGTCCCCGCCCTATGTTCCAGCAGCACGGGCTGGCATAGGACACTCCTGTCCCGGTCTTGCAACTGTGCGTCAGACTAGTAGTCCAATAATTTATGTGCAACTTTAATTAAGTGGTCATGTATCATACACCCTTGAATCCTCAACAACGAGAGACATTTGATACAGATCTTTTAGAAGATTGAGCAAATGAACATAAAACTACATTATGTATGCAGCATCAGAAAAAGAAATTGCTCGAACATTTTACCCTCCTGACTTAATCCCTTGATATTTTGGCTCTGAGTAGACTGCTTTCTGAGAAAATATCACTGAATACATACATCAGTAATGCTACCACATGGCCCAAACAAATCCTTGCCTGGAAAAGAGCAAAGGTGCTAAGGCAGGCATCATACATAAAGCAGATCAGTTGTGGGAAAAATACAAGAAGGATCAGTAAGGTCGCTGTCCTATATTTAAGCCCTCAATAAAAATGTCCAAAGGATATTCGTGCAATTCATAGGGCGCTCCTACTCTGAAGTGAGCCCAAACTAGTCTCTGAGCTTGCAATCTGTGTAACTGGTGGACTCCGTGCAGAGGGGTTCTCGGGGCACACATCTTTATTCATCACGCTCTGATAAGCATGGGGGTTTGCTTTTTTTGGCTGGAGTGGAAGCTGATTTTTCTGGTATGTGTTTATGTGGCCATTCGCTGAAAAGGGAGCAGAGATGAAGAGAGCTGGGGCATGGTGTGCTGTCTGAAACTCTGCTCCACTTGCACCGTTCATTTCTCCCTAATGGAGAAAGGAATTAGGGACAGGCAGTGGGTGAAGTGCAGTCGATAAAATCAGGGCACTCCTGTGCACAAACACAGGGCCACTTCAGTGCCCAGGAGTCAACCGTCCCGTGATAAGGGGAGAGGAGAGGCTGGGCGTCCGAACCCCCAATTCTACTGCAGACCACAGGGATCAGTCTGAAAGGATATGTACAAAATCATGTACTGAAAGTAAATAAATGTTCCACACTCATGGGTGGTTGTTTTTTGTTTTCTTTTTTCTTTCCTTGGAGAGGGAAAGATAAGACTAATTAGGACATTATAATGCACAATGGAGTGGTTTTGCCACACTTTATTCATCTTATTCAATTTCTTCTCTTTTTTCCAGAACTGGGGGAGTGTCTTCTCTATCTTCTGTGTTGCAATTTCTAATTCATTTTCAGTCAATCTTCTCTGTTTATTCACTGGAAATGAATTAGAAATTACAAAAACTATAGATTATTCATTTTCAACCAAATCATTGTCTGAAACAAATTGTTGCGCTGAGCAGCTTGCTGAATTTTAATCACATTGCATTTTGTCAAGCTGGAGTCAGTGAAATCTCATTGCATCAATGGCTTGGGGGCAAACTCACTAACAACGAAGCACTGGGAGCCTTCAGAATGGCCCCTGGCGGAGCACTGCGGGGCCCTGTGGAACGTCAGCGAAGCAGCACCGTGCAGAGGGCGCCACAGCGGGCAGCAGCGAGAGCCCCTCGGGCACGGAGCAAATCGAAGCCAAGGAACGGGAGACAGCCTAGTCTTTCTACTTGCAGGAACTCCGAGGGGACTCTCCAAAGTACGTAAGGGAATCTACATGGAACCAGAAGGTTCTGGTCTTCTTGTCTCTCCTTAGATTATATGGTGAATATCCTGGGCAAAGCCGGTTACGTTGTCTACAGAGCCCAGTGCAAAAGGCAAACGCAGGGCCCTTTTCAAAAAGCAGAAAAATTACTACTGATGGTATTCAAATCTCAGTGGTTTCCCCCCTTTCTTCTGTGGCCTCTCAATTTGTCATGGTATTTTTTATTTGCTATATCATTCAAAGTAAAAAAAAATAAAATTTTTCATTATTAGCATGAATTTTATCATTTTCCCTTATATTATGCAAAGCCAGATTTAAATGCAAATATAGTAATTTGTAGTGGAATCACCGAAAACCGCATAATTTGTACTTTGTAGTTTGTGCATGTGTGTATACCTGTCCTTACCAGAACATGGAAAACGCTGTACCAAACTAATTCAACTGTTTTCATTTTATTTCTTGATAAATGCACATTTTTCACAAGACTAGAGTCTTAAACTCTAATAGAGTCTTAATAACCTAAAATTAAACGTATTGATAAGTAAGAACTGAAAGTAAAGGAATCATGGGTTACCCTATTACTATTATGAATTATATCCTTTTCATCATAAGTGGTTGGCTAATACAGGAAAGTAACATGCTTTTTAGAAAAGATACGATAGTGTTGCTTAGCTTGCACGTATCATTGCCTTCTTTTCCCATTGGAAGCAAGTTCTGTTTTCAAAGAGAAAGCATGGCTTCTCCGAGCTGTCAGCATGCCCCAGTTTGCTCAGTCTCACTGTGAGAATAAACAAAAGATCAAAAGAACAGATTTTAGAGAGACTCCAGAAAAAAAGACGAAAACTGGAACAAACTAAATGTCTTTTCAACAAAAGAATACAGAAACTGGATATTCATTTCATAGAACATTACTCAGCAATGAATAGGAATAAAAATGATATGTGCATCAACAAGGGTGAATCTCAAAATTATATGGAGTAAACGAAACCAGGGGAAGAAGAGCAGATGCTGTCTGATTCCATTTTTACAGGCTTCTGGAACAGGGAGACCTCGTAACTATCTAGGCCTCCATCTTGGCCAGAAGTCTTACATATTATTTTGTTCCTTAAAATATTAGTGTAATCATCTATAACTAATAAATATATTCACTTTTAAACATTGTTTAACTGCTGAAAAAATCTCTACTTGTTGATAGCATTAGTGTTTTAGTGTTTTATTAGTGTTTTAACATATGAGTGTTTTAACGTGTGGGTGACTTTCATTTGTTCAGATTTTATGTAGGCACTTTCCATTGATTTTTACTGTTTAGATTGCTACTTGATTTCCAGTTTTTCTTTCACACTATGTCTGCCTTTGGCTTCAAGGCTACACATGCCTTTAGTTGACTTTGGGACTCTGACAATTGTTTCCTAATTTTGAAAAGTTTGAAATACAGAAGAAGATTTGGCACAACTTGTCTGTAAAGTTATTGAAGCGTTGTATTTTTGTTAGAAATTTCTTCCTTCTTCAATTTTTCCCATAATTATTGGTCTATATAGATTTTTAATGTTCTTAATCTATATATTTTTAGGAAACCTTTCCTTTCTTCTAGATTTTCAAAATTATTGGCATATGTATAATTGTAAAAATGATTACATCTTTTTCTCATTTATAATATTATTTTAATAATATTATTATTATTTTCCCTTTCTTCCAGAAAGTCTTGCCAAGGTTAATCTATCTTATTTATCTTGTTGTGGAGAAACTTTTTAGTTTTATTGGTCAAGGCTCTACTAACTTTTCTTGTCTCATAAAATTCTGCTTTTACCCATATTATGTTTCCATCTATTTTTCTCTTTCATTTTTTTTCTTATATATTGAACTGAAAATCTCAATTATAAATTTTCAGTCTGTTTTACTCAAAGTGCATTTTTTTCTTCTCTAAAATTAAATGTATTGGGGTAACAATGGTTAATAAATTACATGGGTTTCAAGGCAAGGAGGGGGTAATAAATGGTAAAGGAGGTCAAATATATGGCGATGGAAGATTTGATGTAGGTGGGAAACACACAATGCAATATACAAATGATGTATCACAGAAAAGGAAGTGCGCTTTAGGTCACAAGTTTCCTCTTAAATACTACTTTGGTCACATCCTATGGGCTTTAATAGAGTCATTCTTTTTATTATAATTTGATAATTTATAATTTGATAATTTGATAATTTTTATATTTATTGATAATTTGTATCTTATTGATCTCATAAGTTTTTTTAGAACGTCACTTTTAAATTTCTAAGTGAATGGATAGGGCAACTTTATTACTTTCTTATTAATATGTATTTTACTCTAATATGATCACAGAACCTGAATTTTATGATTTAGAACTACAGAGTTATTTAGATTGTCTTTGTGATGAAGTGTATGTGGAGAGTTTTTGTGACTGTCTCATTGTGTTTAAAAAGATGCATAGTATCCATTTTTAAGAAATATATTTCTCTATATAAATTAAATTATGCAAATACTTTATATTCTATATAATTTTATTTTTTGTCATTTGATCAGTAAATTATGAGATATATACTCAAATTTCTCACTGTGATTTTGAATTTATGAAATCCTACCTGGCTTTCTTGCAGTTTGACTTTTTATATTTCAAAGCTATATTATGAGGTTACTAAATGCTTATGGCTATTCATATATTCTTGGCAGTTTCTTAACTGTTATCAATACAAAATGTGATTTTCATTTAAATTATTCTGGGATCCCACTTTTTGTACCTGCTTTCTTTGTGTCATATTTGCCTAACACATATTTTTGCAACTTTTAAAAACTATTCCACAGCTTTGTATTTTAGAAGTATGTCTTGAAATTATCACATATTTGTATTTATTCTTTTTATTCTACAATGTTTGATATCCTTTGAACTTAATGATAAAATTTTACCTTTTAACATTTATGATTTTTTAAATTTTTTATATGTTTTTAAATTTTTAAAATAAAACTGTATATTTAAGGTATAACACATGATGATTTGATATACATACACATAGTGAAATGATTAGGGTAGTCAAGCTAATTAAAAATCCATCTCATGTAGTTACCATTTGTGTTGTGTGAGTGTGTGTAGTGAGAGCCCTGAAATCTATCCTCTTAGCAAATTTCTAGCATTCAATCCAATGTTACTAACCGTAATTTCATGCTGTGCATTAGATTAGACTCATTCATTGCAACTTTGTGCCCTATCATGTTTTTAACTACTTATGACTTTGTTACATTTTATTCTTTTGAAATTAGTTTCTTTTCTTCTGCAGTTTCTTGCTGAAACAGGTTTTCTTTGTTCCAATTTTATTTTTTCAGTGATTTATAGGTTTTGCTGACAGACAATTCCCCATGGATCTCAAATATTTCTGCACATCTTGTGAACAAGGCTGTAATTGCCCTTTGTTCTGAGCTATCTGTTCCAGGATGTTTATATAGTGAACAGCCTTGGAAGAAAGAGAGATAACATTTTTTTCAGGAGCAAAGAGAAGGTTGTATTACCACTATAGAGGGTACTGGTTGTGGGTTTTTTTTTTGGGGGGGGGCAAAGAACAGGCGTGTTTACTGTCCATTATAAAACATTCAGGTTCCTTAAGCCTATGGCTCCTCTTCTGTAATCAAATTCATTGCATGTGCTTCTGCCATGTGTCATCTAGTTCTCTTCATGCCATCATCCTCTGGGAACTGGAGGTCAAGGAACCAGGACAAATCTGCATATGTTTATTCTGCTTGCTGTGAGTAATAATGTCCTTTGTCTCTGACCAATGAGCTTTCTGTCTTCTGCCAGCATCCATGAAGCTGTGGCAGGCTACTCTCTTAGCTTGCAAGTCAGGTAACATCTCAGATCCCTCACAGTTCTTGACAGCTTGTACACACGATTTCTCATCCTCTATTTCAGTAGTTCTCGATGCGAGGTATGTGGACCATGGAAGACGTTTTGTGTCTAAACAAGAACATCTTGAGGTGCCACACTGATTAACACCACCAGATCCTCTTGGGCTAGCTTCAGAGGGACTGCAGCTAATGGCAATGAATCTGAAACTATGAATTGTCAGGAATAAGAAGGTTCAGAAACCCTAAGGACAGATAGCCCTTTACACTCTCTGAGATAACCAGGAGTCAGACGGCTCTGGATGCAGGGAGTACCTCAAATGCAGCCCTGGTTTGGGCTCTAATCTTAGGCCCGGGCACAACAGCCAATTTGCACCTAAGTATCAACCAGTGTTGTAATCTAAGACTCCTCTGTGTCGTGTCCTCTGGTTTGAAAGGCATGTGGTATATGATGATATTTATAGTCTAATACTGTTCATCTAATTAGTATAAAGAAAGGAGCCTATCTGAGAAGGAAGTCTGGGTCTTTTCTTTATCCAGAAAAGTAGCTGTAGAACAGAACTTGAAGCTGGGTCTGAGTAGGGAAAAGACAAGGCTCTGTATTATTGGTGACGAGTCAGCCCCACAATTATCCATGTAGTACAGACCAAGGGTTTTGGAGAGGAAATTTCCAGGACCAGCAAATCCCTGACTCACTTCCTTTCCCCAGAGGTAGGTGGCCCACAGTGGTACTAACTATCGTACCAAACCTGAGGATCCATGCTAGAGCTAAAGTATCCATGGGAGATGGCTGGTACCAGACTCCAGCTGATGCTAATGGAAGCCATCATGACTTGTTGCTTGTAAAAAAAAAAAAGCAATGAGAAACAAGAACTGGTTCTGGTGTTAGAATACTAGCAGTGAATGGGCTGCCCATTCTATTGTTGGATTTCACGGTAGGTTTCCATAATGATAGGCTGTGAGGTTCTAAAACCCACATCCTGCCAAGTGTGAGGCTCTCCATCTGGTGCCATTTACGTTCCCTGTATTTATACTAGTACCTGTACACGTAGCAGACACACTGCTGATTTCTAAGCCTATTGGATCTAAAAGCTGAAAAACAACAAGGATTGTAAGAATTGAACAGAATACTGCCCCCAGTTATTATGAATGAAATGGATCTCTCTCTCTCTCTGCCTCTGAAGACAAAGGTCTCATGCCTTCCTCCCTGAGGTTGCTGTTTGCACTGAGATGTATGAACAAAAGTATCTGAAACCTTTAGCTTTGGAATACTTGACCTAAATTTGGTTCTGGCCACTTTAGGCAAAGAATAGGGACCAGGCAATCATGCTAAATGGCTGACAGTGACTGCTGGAGGTGGCAGGCACGAAAAATGAGGATAGCTTGCTACAGTCCATAAACCGTACTTACTGCTTCTTCTGTCGTTGCTGCAGCCATCACTACTGAATAGGTAGGGACGGATGCCATGTCCTCCTGAGAAGACAGTGGACTTTGGGCACAATGCAATGACTCCCTTAAATTTTGAAGTTGCCCTTCCTCCAGGATTGTTAAAAAAAACTCCTCTCTCATTTCAGCCATGCTACAATAGGGGCGGAAGCAGAAGTGGTGAAATGAAGATGATGATTGATTCAAATTATTGAGGGGAAGGAGAAAGCACCTGCAATGTAAATCTTATTAATGCTACATCAGTCTCCCTGCAGTGTTCAAAATTTCCAATATTGCATTCATGTAACTATAAAGTATTTTTAAGCTTGGATTTATTTTAACACATAAAGGAGACATCTGTAAAAAGAAGTTTGTAACCATGATCAGAAATGAGCTGAAAAAAAATTTGTAAAGAAATTAATCACCAATCATAAGTACAAACTTTCTTATTTTTTTCTAGTCATGTTTAATTGTTTTGGTTTGATTTGCAAGAAAACAGGATTGCCTCTGCTTCAAATGGAGTTATTTTCCATATTTTCCTCATTTGATATGATCTTGGGAAAAAACATAGATATCCCTTAAGAGAGACAAACAATTCACGTCATGAAAATGGGCTGCATAAAACTGTAATAAATACATATTCAAGGGCATAAATATGTAGTAACACATTGCAGCTAAAAATCAAATATGTGGTAGGATTTCCTCTGGGGACAAAAACAGGCTGCATCGAAAGCAATTTACCCTTTCCCCGAAGGCCCTGAATGTCCCACATTCTCAATTCACACATTCTGCCTTCTGGACTACTTTTGACATTAAGAATTGGTCATATTTTCATGTGTTCTTGTTTTCAAATCATGGTGTCACTTCTCGGCAGGTGGGGTACAAATTCATATCTCTTAGAGTAATAGCTATTGCCTCACTTTCTCTAAATGCCCAAGCCAGTAATTTACATCTTTCTTCTCAGGATGTGTAGAATAGATTTTCATCTCCCACTCCAAATGAAGTTTTATCTTTCTGTCTGCAGTGACAATTGGAGGAAAGCTAAGATCACTGTGCTTTTCATGTTTTCCTCAAACATGAATTTTGTCAATACTTTAAAATTACAGCCCATATAACAAAACAGTTCTTCTGCTATAACTCCATGTTACAAGCTCCAATCTTTCTGTCAGATGCTGATTTTTTTTCTTTTTTTTTTAAGATTTTATTTATTTATTTTTAGAGAGAGGGAAACGGGAGGAGAAACAGAGGGAGAGAAACATTGATGTGCGAGAGAAACATCTATTGGTGGCCGCTCACATGCCCCTCACTGGGAACCTGGCCCTCAACCCTGGTATGTCCTGACTATGAATAGAACCAGCAACCTTTCAGTTCACAGGCTGGCGCTCAATCTACTGAGATACACCAGCCAGAGCCAGACACCAATTCCTAAGAAATTGCTGTTTAGGTGAGGGCTGTGTGAAGAAGACAAACACAGGAAAGGCCACGACCTTTATACAACCAAGACAAAGAACTCTGGTCTCCAGCCCAGAAGGGTCTCGGTGAGGGTTCATATTTTCAGCTGCATCTGCAGTCTTCTCTGATACTTAGCTTCTGACCTAATCCCAAACTTCTCAGACTTCAGCTAAGTGAGGTGGTTATGTGTTTGCCTTTCCTGCCCAGCAGTGAAGTCCATGTGAATGCCAAGTTCAAAACTTGACCCCCCTTGCTGGGCCATAGAGTAATTCTGATGATGAAAAAAAGTTTTGTTAGATTCTTAATATGGTGCAATATAGGAGTCAGCTGTTGTCATCATCACCGTTATTGCTGCTATTATTATTATCATTATTTTTATCATCCCACAGCTCTCTTGAATTAGTATAGTATTTATTCATCAGTTCTTCCTTGTTTTTTTCTATTGCATTCTAACCTTAAAGAATTGACCTAATTTTCCTTTCTTTCAAATTTCATGGTGGGAAGTGCTTTAAAGGGTAGCCTAGTGTCTTTTTTCACTGGGTCCAAAAAAATTTTGCCCTAATTTTAGTTTCTTTTTTTCAATTTCTTAATATATCATCATTCTGTAAGAAGTCAGCCTTATCTCTTCACTTGTGAAATATTTATCAATGTGTTCAAATAATGACAGATGAATGGACGCTGTACACAGTTTTCATTTGATCTTAAATGCTTTCTCAGAGAAATGAAGCAGAGAACAAGTAATAAAAGTAATCAGTAAGTGGTATAATTATGAGTAAAATTTGTCCTGTTGTTTAGGTAACAAAGAAACCTAATCCTACAATTTGTAGAGGAGAGTAGTTGTTGAAGAAATAGTTATCAAGTGGGTAGGAGAGTAACCCAGAAGCCAAAAATAAATTCACCTCTTAAACATTGAATGCATCACACTTTTTATCTTTTTAAAGACAATAATACTTAAGGAGTAATCTGGAGTATAGTCTATTCCATCATTGTGTTTAACTGTTACTTAACACAGAATCTGGACAGTTATGGTGGCCGGATGCCAGTCTCCTGTGTGGGTTAATTGCATCATCTTTGAATTCAAGGAGCCGTAGGTGCCACTAGTTCTACTATTGTCTTAATCAGTTTTCTTTCATTGTTTTTTTTCTTTATATTCATTCACCTTGATTCTTTTTTAAAATATATTTTATTGATTATGCTATTACAGTTGTCCCATTCCCCCCTCTTTATTCCCCTCCACCTCACACCCTGCCCCATTCCCCGCCCTTTAGTTTTTGTCCATGGGTCACACACATAAGTTCTTTGGCTTCTGCATTTCCTATACTATTATTCTTAACCTCCCCCTCTCTGTTTTCTACCTACCATTTGTGCTACTTATTCTCTGTACCTTTTCCCCCTCTCTCCCCCTCCCACTCCCCTGTTGCTACCCCTCCATGCTTTATATAAATCCTTTTAACACTTTATATAATAAAGGCTGCGTGACGATGAACTCCTTGAACTTGACCTTATCTGAGAAGCACTTTATCTGCCCTTCCATTCTAAATGAAAGTTTTGCTGGATAGAATATTCTTGGATGTAGGTCCTTGCCTTTCATGACTTGGTATACTTCTTTCCAGCCCCTTCTTGCCTGAAAGGTCTCTTTTGAGAAATCAGCTGACAGTCTTATAGTAACTCCTTTGTAGGTGACTATCTCCTTTTCTCTTTCTGCTTGTAAGATTCTCTCCTTATTTTTAATCTTGGGTAATGTAATTATGATGTGTCTTGGTGTATTCCTCTTTAGGTCCAACTTCTTTGGGACTCTCTGAGCTTCCTGGACTTCCTGAAAGTCTATTTCCTTTGCCAGATTGGGGAAGTTCTCTCTCATTATTTGTTCAAATAAATGTTCAATCCCTTGGACTTCCTCTTCTCCTTCTGGCATCCTTATGACCCAGATGTTGGGACATTTACAGGTGTCCTGCAGGTTCCTAAGTCTCTCTTCATTTTTTTGAATTCTTGTCTCTTCCTTCTGGTCCACACCATTGATTTGAGTCCCAGTTTCCTTCTCTTCCCTATTGGTTGCCTGCACATTTCCCCTCATTTTCTTTAGCGTATCCTTCGTTTGTTCATCTATATGCAACCAACTTTCTTCCAATTTTGTGAGCATCCTGATTACCAGTGTTTTGAACTGCGCATTTGATAGGTTGGCTATCTCTTCATCCCTTAGTTGTAATTTTTCTGGAGCTTTGTTCTGTTCTTTCATTTGGGCCATTTTTTTTTTCTTGGGGCATGTGTTACTTTAAGGGGCGGACCGTAGGTATTCACTAGGGTGGGGCAACCTCCACCTATGCTGTGTTTTGACGCTGTCTGAGAGGGCGTGGCCTGGGAGGGAACAATGGTGCTTGCTCCACTCTTCCCGGCTCCCAGTCACTTTTCTCCCAATGCGCTCTCCTGTGTGGCTGGGAGCTGCCTCCACTGCTGCCTCGATCCCCAAAGGTGTTATCTGCTCCACTCCCCAGCTCCTTCTCCTGATTTATCTGCACGTGCTAGTGAGGGACCGCCCAGTCCACCAGTCTCGGCCCCGCTGTTTCCCTCTGGCTTCTCCAGGTGCACTGGCCGCTTTTGGGGCCGCTTTTGGTCAGGTGTACCTGCTGTGCGTCTCTCCAGCAAACTGCCGTCTCAACGGGCTTGCTGTCTGCCTGGCTCCGCCCGGCTTACTGGTCTGGATGAACGTGTCCGCTCCAATTCCTTGGCTGTTGGACTTCTACTCAGTTTGATTCTCTGTCCATTCTGGTTGTTTACTTTGCTTTTTAAATTGTTATTCCTCTTTTGGTTGTGCAAGGAGGCACAGTGTGTCCACCTACACCTCCATCTTGGCTGGAAGCCCCACCTTGATTCTTAAGGTAAATGCTTGATGTAGTTGTCTTCTGTCTCTATTGTTTTTTGAATGAATGTATTTAAAGTTATAACATTTATGACAGATTTTTAAATATAGTTTTTCACTCTTCTTGTTTCCTCCAAATATCTTATTTTTTCTTTTACATTTCCCATCTCTGTCCCTTTCTGATCATTTCTTTTAAAGTCCTTCCACCTGATTTTCCAGCTCACTAGTTAGTTTTTTGTTTGTGCCACACTGCTATTTAATCCTTCTATGAAGTGCTTATTTCAATTAATATATATTCATATACCCAATCCCTCCAACTGGTTTCTTCCTATACCTGCCAATTTCTGTTTAATATTTTAATATCTCCCTTTATATTTTTGAGAGTACTTATTTAGTTTTAAATTCTTGTTCCATCTTTTCCTTTTATTCTAATTCAGCTGGTCTAGTTATTCCATTTTTTTCCCTTTCAAAATGCTTGTGATCATTGAATGTCTATTTTCCCTGGGAGAGTTGTAAAGGGATATTAGCTTTCGAAAGCTGACGGAAGGGCCTGTGTCTTTCCTGGTACAACAGTCTAGATGTCTGTCCTCTCATTACCACTCACTGAATCTGAATGTCAGGCCTCGGTGAGCTCCTCTGTGCCCATATTGCTCCTTTCCAAGAGCTGCTTTCCTAATGTCATCTCTTGCCATAGGCTGATGTTTGAAGGGCAGTGGGGAGGAAAGATAATGAAGGTCTGGACTGTCTCACTGGACGCGTGCTTATCCCTACTCCTCTCTGTCCAGGCTCCAGCACCACCCAGGATCACACCACACCAACACCTTTAACTGGCACTGATGTGCTGCTGTTGTTTTTCCACGTGACATTAGGGACACAGCACAACACACTGAACACAGGTGTCTCCAACTGATTTCCAAGAACCTCCATGAATTTCCTGCTTGTACCAATGGTGCACAGAAGAAAGGTCTTTTTTTTTTTTTTTAATCTTCATAATAAATAGGATGGCCAAATTCCTCTATTTTTCAGGTTAACTTTAATTGAATAATTTATGGAAAAAACTTTCCACAAATGCTGGTATAAATAGATTCTTTAAAAAGAAGAATACAGTTTGTACAGTTTGCACCATAATTATATTCAGAACAAGTACAGGGTAATTATAATCAACACGAATACTACAGTAAGGAAAGGCACATTTCCTTTCACATCTCTGGCTTTCCTTTTGCATTTCTTTTTGAGAGTTTCTCATTTTCTCCATATTTAAATGTCAAGTTTCACTCTTCCCACTCTATATTCTTTTCCAAAACAGGTTCAGTCATTATACACCTTGACTTACTTTTCATAACTTTTGACTTATACATGTGTTTCTTCAGTCCAGAATAGTTATCTAAACTCGAGCCCGTATATACAACTGCCTATCGCATTACTGTCTTCACAGACAACTCCACCAGGACCAGCTCCTTGGGTGTTCACCCTGCGCAGTCGTGAGGGCTTAGTGCTCAGTTGAACGCTCAGCTCTTGTCGTCTTCAAATTTTTTAAAAAATTAAAAATTATTTTAGAGGAAGAGAAAGGGAGAAAAAGAAAACAGTGATTGGTTGCCTGCGGTACACACCCCAACAAGGTATAAAACCAGCAGCTCAGGCATGCGCCCTGACCAGGAATTGAACCCCCAACATTTTGGGACATGAGATGTTGCTCCAACCACCTGAGCCACACCTGCCAGAGCTTCATCTTAATGGTCTAAACAAGGACTTCCCAAATGACATAACCAGTCCTGGTCTCAAGTAACGTTAAGCAAAACATGCCCACATCAGCTCTCTCCCCCAAGCTTTTCCTTTTTCAGGAATCCATGGATCAGTGAAGGGCAGCTTTCTGCCCAACTTTCCTTGCCAGAGACCCAGGGCTAAACCTTCTTGACCGCTAACTCTTACCCTAACCCCTCATATCAGAAACCACCAACATTCAAGGAGACTTCTTGACCGCTAACTCTTACCCTAACCCCTCATATCAGAAACCACCAACATTCAAGGATTCTGAATTTTAGTTCCTTAGCATCTCTAGACATCTACTTCTTTCTAATCTATTTGCTACCACCTGCATCAAATGACCACCTTCCCTTGTCTGCACTCCTGCACTAACTCCATCTTCCTACCTGCTCTTCCTACGCCATGTTCCTCCCCTACACGTTCTTCTCCCCAGAGGCACAATGATCGCTGGTCTTCTGACATCGAGAGGCTTATGATCTATGGAGAGGGTAGGAAAAAAGTCTGTAAAATGAGATAGACTGGCCTACATGCCAAATGGATAATTCAATTATGTGCTGTAGGACCTGAAAGAAGGCATCCTAATTGTGATTGATAAAGGAGAAGGGTCTCAGGTAAGGGAAGATTTTCATTTTAATATTATCAGGTTGTGATACATTCATTTTGAGCTGTTTTAAATATTTGACTTAAATATTTTTTCCTCCTCAAGACAAAAAAAAAATGTCTAGTCCAGATTTCCATTGGTAATGAATTTTGCATTCCTGATAACCAACTGGCAAGACATCCCTTCCCTCCCGTCTTTCTCCCTATAATTCATACTTAATTGTTGCAATTTTTTTTCTGAAGCACAGATTATGCCACTCCCCTGGTTAAATGCCCCACAGGGAATACATATTGAAGTTCATCCTCTTTAGAGAACAGCAAATGTGGTTTTTCACTGAGTCCAGCCTCCTTTCTAGCCTCATTCCCACCATCCTTTCCGTCTCTCCATGCACACTTCCCATCAGCCACTGCGTATGACTGAGGAACTCTCTGCCCATCTCCACAGGTCTACTCTCCTTGGGCTGTTCTCCAGCCTGGAGAGTTCTTCACACATTTGTGTATCTGGCAAGCACTTACTGTCTTTTAGATTATTACTCTTGTACCATAGTTTCTCTGTGCATTTCTCTTAGCAGTTCCTCAGCTCGTCAACTTCCCACCCCTGGCAATAAATTGTTCCATTAATTATGTACACAGCACTACAATAGTATTTACTATACCGCATATTGTCAATTTCAAAGTGCACTTTTTTTGCATTTTAACATCTCTGAAATCAGGATGTGTCTTATAATGGCAAAAAATGTTATTATTTGGCATAATTTATTTCATAGTGTCACATAAAATAATGGTGAGTCTTACAGTTGATGGCGTCTTAAATTAGATGAAGTATGGTCTTTCTTTATTATAAGTCTGCCCTTCCTTCTAGACTGTGAATGCCTCATGTGCTGCAATGCCCTACAGCATATAACACATAATATGTACGTATTCCACAAGCAAAACCTTCTCTAAATGAGTGGGTGGTACAGGCAATAAACCACAGAAAATAGAAGAAATATTAAAAGGCAACGTAATTTTGATTGGTAAATTCTGAATAAGGTCTGTGGACTGTATCCATGTCAATTTCCTATGTTTAATAATTGGGTAAGATGTTGTCGTGGAAGGAAATATGATTAAGGGCAGAACGAATCCATCTGAACTATATTTTGCAACTTCCTGTGAATCCAGAATTACTTACAATCTAAAGCCTTTTGTTAGGAATAAATCCACAGAAATTCATTCAGAAAACAATGTAACTGTGTCACCCTTGTACACTGAAATCAGAGCAACAGTCCAGACTTCCTATTGGTAATGAATTTTGCAGACCTGACACCATGTCTGTGTTGTTCATGTAACTGACTAACAACTCATGGGGTGCCTGTTCAAAGCGTCTCTTTATTAAAAAGACATTTCCTATGCCTTGATCCTATGACTTTTATGTGCTTTCTCAAAAAAGTAAAAGTCCTAACATCACTTTTAATTCAAAAAGTGGTCTAATCTCAGTCATCAAATGCACAGTTTGTGTAATAGTTAAAATTCCAAATCTCACTTAAGGTTAAAGTGTTGCCCGTGGGTTCGGTCTGCTGCAGCAAAAACGGCTGATGAGTACTGTTTATTCAGCTTCTGTTCACATCCCTGGCCCTCCTTTCTCCTCAGGGTGCTTCAAGATTTTCCAGATTGATGGGCGAGGCAGAGCAGTTAATAGATAGGAACAAAGTCTTTCCTTGAATGGAGCCATGGCTGGTGGACAATGGATTCTTCTGTGACTGGAGAGTTTCTAGAGCCAACATTCTCCAGACTTTGCAGGTGAGCAAATCTGATTTCCGAGAGGCCCCTTTGTGTGTTTCCCAGCTAGGGAGCTTTCCGGTCCTTGTCTTGGCAAAGGTCTCTGCTAAGTGCTAACTGTAGGAAGCCCTCTGTACAGCTGTTTCTCTCTTCGCTCTGCTGTCTTAGGTCACTATCACAGCCTCTTGCCCTCGAGACCTCTGCAGGGGCAACCCTAGTCCCAAGCATCTGGAACATTGTCAGTCTCCTCATTCTTCAGACTCCTAAGAATGGGGACAAGGGAGAAGAGGCCTTCCTTGTCCCATGTTGGGAGTAAGAAAATAGGAAAAATGCCACGCCACACCATTTTCCAGTTAGTAGCCTCTCTACTTTTTCAGGCTGGACACTTTCATATGTTTGAGGAGACTGTTTACAAAATTAGTAGTCCCCCAGCTCCTTGACTGGTCCTGCTGTGTCCTCCTTTACCTGACCTCCGTGCTGTTAGGGCCTCAGACAAAACGGAGGTAGAAACACTGCCTCGCGTGCAGCCACTTCACCAATTTTTCTGTGGAACAAGAGCATGGAACTTTGGATATCAAGATATCCTATTGTTTTAGCAATGTCTTTTCCAGCAAAGTGATGTCTTTAAAAATCAGAAATTTGAAAAGAACAAAATCTTTAAGTTTGTTTCCAAGTCATGTTATGCATTCACTGAGAATACTTAATCATTTTAATGTTCAAGAATACTCTATTTCTGTTAAATAGAATGTGAGGAGCAAGGAAATATCAATTGTAAATAAAATAAATTACGTCAAATTAGATTAACAGTATAGATGCATATATGTGCTATATAAGTTATTTCTGTACTTTAGCTGTCATCATACTCTAAGCAGTTTCATTTAAAATGTGTCCTCAACAATGATACATCAGTATTTCTAAATTTGAGATGTAAATAATAAACATAATTTTTTAAATGCAAAATCAAAATTGAGTTTCACATCTAATGCTTTCAAGATACCAGGGATTGTACATGTATAAGCATGTGTATACATATACATTTTTATACATACATACAGATATATAGCTACATATAATGTGAGTAAACCTTGCTCCTCATCTGTATTGAATTTTTAAGATAACTTTCTGAAGTGGCTTTGTGTAATTTTGATGATCTTGTTTAATAAGGCATTTAAAAACAAAACCACAAATCTGAATTAAATATCCACTCTTTAAAGCTTCAGTCAAAGGCTGTCCACACGGAAGGCTGAAAAATCACCAGCTTTTACATTCTGTCCTTTCAACAATACAACTGCACTTTCAAATGTGCTTTGTTGTTTTCTTTTAATTCACTAAAATTAATCTTATAGATGTAGATGCCAGATTTGCATTAATTAAAACTCTACTGTAGAAGCCAGGCTTAATTGCAATCAAATTTGCTTAATTATGCATAGCGAGAGATTCCCAAACGAGAAAGGTTTTAGTAAGGATTTTGGTTTTTTGCATTGACAAAATAAATTGAAATTGTCATTTTTTGTGTTTTATGTAACACTTGTAAATAATTTGTGGAGCACCTTAAGTCTTCTATGTAAAGCAATGTTATTGCTTAAGTAATTATAACAATCTGCATTTTTCATTGTTAATTGTGGGTGTCAGACTCATTAATTTTAATTTAGAGACTGTAATGAAATTAAGAAAATTTTATGCTGATCTACTAAAACTTGTCTTACAGGAAGTTGTTTAATACAACTAAAGTTTGAAAAAGTCAAGGCTTATTTTTGTAATTTGTATTTCAACCGATATAATCATTCTACAACAGATTTTTGGTTAAAACTGGCTTCAATACAAATGCAGATCCACTTCATGAATAATTTTGGTTTTTAAAAATCACTTGCTGTTTCAACTACAACAATAATTAAATTTAAATGTAACTTAGAATTACACCTTTGGTTAAAGAAATTCTGCCAACCTTTGAACACAATTTCAATTCTAGATCATCTGTTTTCTACAGGGGATTATGTTATTGGGAGGAAAAAAGACAGACATAACCAAAAACCAATTTAATCATCCTTAGATCAATGGGTTATCAGTGCCATTTAACTCCCATTTCAATGTGGACTGTAGTAGTTATTGTATCTCAGATATTTGTCATCCATCCACAGCTTTAAATACATCTGTAACCTTATTTCACTTTTAAATAAGAATTTCAAACAAATTAATTCATTTGGAGATTAGTAAAGCATATATTTTAAATAAATAAAGTTAATGACAAGGAAAAATTATAAATATTTTTGACTTTCCTGTTACGATGTTATATTTTGCTCTTGAAGCCTATTTAAACTTTAAGTGGTAAAATTATTAATATAAAAATATAATGGAAACATAAAGTATCCTTCATGCTTATTTAGTAGCAAGTCAATTCTTAAGGGAATTAGCTAAAAAGCCTTCACCTCAATTATTATTCATCCAATTAAAAATTCCAGAACAATTACTGTAATTTTGCTTAAAACTAAGCATGAAAGTTTGGTAGTAAAACACGCTTAGAATTGTTGAATGTCTCCAGAAGAAAGTGACAAAGCAAAGATTATTCTATAATTAAGGCTAACCTCTAATTACACGTCTTTCTAAATCAAGTTGTTCTGAAGAGGTAAAATAAATCATCAGAAGGGTCTCGGTAGTGCATGACTGTCTGCAACAAAGTACCGCTGGTGAGACGGAAGTTTTTCCCTTTGTTAATGCAATAAGAGACATTAGGGAGAGAAGGAATGGCTAGGAAAGATACCAAATACTCAAATAGGTACCAGCTATTTCAAGATGTTTTCCCATAACTCACAAACAATGAGAAAAAGACAGTGTGGCCCAATGTTTAACAAATTGATCGTGAAAATTCATAAGAGCAATTTTTTCATCTAAGACTTTAGTTTGAGGACTACTTTTACAATTTATCCTGACAGAAGCCTCAAAATCTATTCATTTTCTATTTCTTCACCAAAGCATTTGATCCCTACTTTATTTTTCCCATTCTCATTTTTACCAGCCCCTGGAGAACCGAGACTATTACACCAAAACTAATATTTTTGTGATGTTCTGTGCCTGTCTTTAGGATATCATAAAGGACTTCTCTGGAGATGCATTCATATTGCCCTGTGAATAAGTAAGATCTAATATTCTATCATTTTTTAAAGCCCAGGTATAGTTACACCAATGTGTTAACTGAATTTGTTTTCATGTGCTCCTTTCTCTTCAGAATGATTTTTCTGTCTTAATTATGCTTTTGTCTCTATTCACATTTAAATCTTCATTTTTTTTAGTTTGCTTTCTCATTAGGAAGTCATTTCTTCACTCTCTCATCTCCCTGTTCACTCTCTGTTTCTAATTCCTAAGTACCTTCCAGCCATATTCTTACCCCTTTCTGTTGCTCTTTGTTGCCCACATTCTCTATTCTGTTCTCCATCCCATTTCATTCTGTCCTCTCTGCCCCTGGTTTCACCCAGAGATGCTATTATGGTGATTGATTTACACAGTGAAGAACATTCCATAGGTATCATATTGCTATACAACATACACATCCCATACAACAATAAATCTGAAAATAACTAGCAAAAGGAGACGTTTAGGTTGAGAGTTAAAAGTGCTAACAGGGTCAACTGGTACAGTCATTGTGTGGATGGTGGTTTCACTGCCTTGGAGACAAATGGGCACGAGCCAGTGGAGCTGGGCACTCGTGATGAAATCAGTAATAAATCAGACACAGAGTGTAAGCATGAATCAAATTACTCTACTCAAATAGGAGCTAGGCACAGACTCGCAAGGAAAATATGTCATTTCCTTCCCTCTCCCACCATCTGACTTCCATCCATCTTTTGTCTCTCTTACTTGATGCCTATCATTCTCATTCGCACCTTTATTTTGTTTCCCTTTTCTATCATTTTCTGAAGAAGCAAGATTCATATCCTAATGCTGCTGCTTTTTATTAAATGTGATTTGATGTGTTAAGACACGTTTCCATTTTCTAAAGAGTCAAGTGTGTAATGGCGAATTACATTTGTGTATCTTAAGGTATGAAAGGCAGTTCACGATTTAGAAATGAACAGACATAACATCCAAAGATCATTTGTAATCTTCATGATGGACTCTAATAAGAACATTCTATCACTTGCAAAAAGATGTCATTTATTGTTCTCTTCTCTTCTGTTCTTAGACTCACATTATTTCAATTGTCCTTTTAATCATTCAATAACCACCCTCTACTCCGATGTAGCCACAAGTGCCTCTGTGTTAAACCACTTGCAAGACATACGAAGCACAGCCTCAGACAATGCAGCAGGGACATTGATTCTTTGGAAACACTAACACTAGACAGAATGAACTAGCTGTTCTCTTAAATGGGCCACTCACTTCAGGCCAAAACCCAGATTGGTCTCAGAGAAGACGAGGCAAAACAATAAGCAGATTTTGCCAAATTCTGAGCTTTTCTTTAAGCACTTAATTTTTTATTATTGATTCAAATATATGCAAAAGTAAAGAGAATAGGATAATGAATCCCTTGTATCAATCATACAGCTTTACCACTTGTTTCTTCTCCAATCTCTCCCACTGGTATATTCCAGACATATATAATTCGTAAATCCCAATGCAGTTTTCACCAAGTATTCTCTTTGATTTTAAAAAAAAAGGCCTTTATCTTTCAAATCTCCATTAAAGTGCACTACAAAGCTGTGTCATTTCAATTAATAAAAAATATTTGTCAGCTTTCTAACGCGAACAAGCATCTCAGCTAGCCACTCTAGTGAGGATCTGGAATGTTCAACCAGCACTCTTTCAAAAGGCCATCCAGACCCCGATCTGAAGAATTACCTGGTGCCTCTCATTTTGGGTCTATTCAGGACTCCTTAGTGGAAATTAATTTGCACTTGTTGGTTTTCTCTGGTCTAAAAACACAGTTATTTTTTTTATCTTTACAATTCAGTTGGTATCTCTTCTACTGTTATATCATATATATTTTCTGTTTAGATAGGATTATAACTCTTTTATTTTTTTATTTTTATTTAGCTAATTTCAGAAATAATAGCTATCTCCATAAGCTAATCTTTAGCATAAGCTAAGCTAAAATGTCCTCACTTTACTGTTTAAGTCATTTTTACTGGAACATTGATACATGAAAGTTAATAGCACATTCTTTGTGATAATGGCAGGATTCTAAGGTGGCAAAGAAGAGAGAACAGAAAAATCAGATTATAAAACAAGCATAAAGAAAGCATTGTTTTTTTTTTGTTTTGTTTTTTAAGATTTTATTTATTTATTTTTAGAGAGAGGAGAAGGGAGGGAGACAGAGAGGGAGAGAAACAGCAATGTATGGTTGCCTCTCACATGGCCCTCATGGGGACCTGGCCTGCAACCCAGGCATGTGTCCTGACTGGGAATCGAACCGGGACCGTCTGGTTCCCAGCCCGCGCTCAATCCACTGAGCTACACCAGCCAGGCTAGAAAGCATTGTTTTTTTTTGTTTGTTTGTTTTGTTTTGTTTTGTTTTGTTTTTAACTGCTATTACTCTCTTTGTTGTATATCTGATTTTTTCTTTAAATTAATGAAGCCATATCCCCAATACTATCTCCATATTTTGATTAATAATACATTTGCAATCGGTGGAGAGATAGGGCAGAGAGGAATTGTAACTATTCCATTTCCTCCATGTAGTTTCTATTCTTGCAAAGTGTCATTCACCAAATGCCCTTTTACACTATTTATACTGAATATTTTCTGCAACATCTGTCTCAGGAAGATGTAAAGTAGGAATCATGTGCAGATGAACTGGAACCACCAACTACAGAATGCTGGAGGAAAAAACTATCTTAGCAGAGCAAGCTGAGGGTGGCCTGCAACTGCATTCAAAGCAGTTAGGGCCGTTCAGTGATCCATAGGGATTACTTCTCATATTTTGATCTAGTTGTGTCCTAATTGATTTGTTTATAAGCCATAAAGACCAAAGTTGAGTAACTTAAGCTTTTAAGAGAGGAATTCAATGGGAGAATACTGAGCTGCTCACAGAAAGAAGGTGAGGCTGGGGAAGTAGGTTTAGAGGCTGGGTAGGAGCTGGGGCTCCTTCGGGAGTCTGGATGCAGGGTCCACTCACATCATGTTCTGGCCAACATCATGGGAACGATGGAACTCCAACGTTGTCTTCTTGTTTGCATCATTCCAGACAAGATTCCCAGTCCCTAAGTGTCCTCTTCGCTATGTCTCTCAGTTGCCTGCCCTTGCCTGTTTCTGCCTGAAGTATGGAGGTATCTGGCTGAAGGGACTTCCAGAGAGCCTCTCCTTCCATCCTGCCTGCTTGCTCTGTGGGAGAACATGTTATTCTGATTGCGATGCCACCAGACTCCATGCCAAGGGATGGAGTGATTCTCACAGGGGAAGGGATAATTCCCAGAAGGAAATCTGAGCACAGTAAATAAGGAAGAATGGCTGTTGGAAAGGCAAAATAACAGACAATTACTGCATACGGTTATCTTCTCTTTCTATATCAATTTATCAGTAATCATTGCAACGATGAGAAAACATCAGACTTATGAATGGAACAAGCAATCATTTGGATTATTATCTCTGTTTTCTTTTTTTTTTAATATTTTATTTATTTATTATTAGAGAGAGGGAAAGGAGGGAGACAGAGAGGGAGAGAAACAGTAATGTATGGTTGCCTCTCACATGGCCCTCACTGGGGACCTGGCCTGCAACCCAGGCATGTGCCCTGACTGGGAATCGAACCGGGACCGTCTGGTTCCCAGCCCGCACTCAATCCACTGAGCTACACCAGCCAGGGCTATCTCTGTTTTCTTTAAGCCTCTTCTGTCTTGGGAAACTCCATTCTTAACATCTTGCTAAAATATTACTGTCCTGCTCTCCACAAGAGTGAGTATTCCTCTGTGCAGACTCTCTCACCTCTGCCTGATCCTCTTCAGTATCTCCTGAAGTACCTCGAACCCAAATCAGTTTGCTCATCATACTCGCCACTGAAAATATGGGATCTTGAACAAGTGATACTCATGAAAGTAGTCTATACAACATGATATTGCTCATCACGGTTTCTTTTTTTAACAAAAAAATCAATATTGAAAACTTGAATATTAAAATTTTAAAAATCCAGGAACATGTTCTCAAAACAAGACATTTTTAAGTGTGAATTGAGATTCCTAATTACAAGCCCTCATATTTGTAAAGTAGATAACCTCCTTATTTGACCGTCAGAACCACCATGTGAGCTTGGCATTAGACTCCCTAAAACACAAATGAAGAAAAAGAGGCTGAAAAACTAAGCAATTTGCTCAAGAATTCGCTAACAGTGAACAGAAGAGCAAGATGTAACTCTAATTTTCTGAAGTATGCTAGACGTTTTTTCATAAAAGTGAGGAGGACGTGGAGAGGCGTGGAAGAAGCTGAAGAATCACCACCTGAGATCTTTACCTCACATTATGTGTTATGTTCATTCAGTCAGTCAGCCCAACTATGTGCCGCTCTTCCAAGTACTGACGGCGTATCAGTAAACAAATCCCTTCCCTGCGGAACTTACATTTCAGTGGGTGAAGATGAATGAGTAAACGAACAAAGTATATATTATAATAGATGGTGATGAATGGTATATATCAAAGTACAAGGAAGAGACTAGGGACTGTTCAATTGGTGGCTTCAGTGAGGGTAGCAATTTTCTTTTTTTTTTTCTTTTTTTAAAATTTCTGTTCAATTACAGTTGTCCCCATTTTCCCACCATTACTCTCTTCCGCTCCACACACTCCCACCTCCCATATTCAATCCCCACCTTGTTGTCTTTGTCCATGGGTCCTTTTTACATGTTCCTTCATAACCCTTCCCCTTCTTTCTCCCATTATCCCCTCCCTTCTGGTCACTGTCAGTTTGTTCTTTATTTCCATGTCTCTGGTTCTATTTTGCTCGCTTGTTTGTTTTGTTAATCAGATTCCACTTATAGGTGAGATCACATGGTATTTGTCTTCCACCGCCTTGCTTAAAGAAGTCCAAAAAGTCCCCACTGAGAATATAGCATTTGAATAATAGACCGGGAAAGACGACATGGTCTACACCCTTGTCTGAGGAAGAGCATCCTAGGCAATGGGAATAGCAGGTGCAAAGGCCGCAAGCAGGCATATTGTAAAATATTGCAGTAATAGCAAAGAGGCTGGTGTGGCAGAATCAAAGTGAGTAAGTGAAGTGTATGAAGAGATGAGATCAGAAATGTAACTGAGCATTAGGTTATGTAAGACCCAACTACGCATTTGCCATTAGAAAAATTTTGTCTTTAGCTCTGAATGAAATGAGCAGTCTTGAAGGGACTTCCCTGAGAGTGCTATGACTTGACTTTTACAAAGGACCACTCTGGTTGCCGCCGTGCAAACAATAGACTGTAGTGGAGTGCGGGCAAACACCGGGGTGGGGGTGGGGTTTAGGAGGCCACGTCAGTCCTCCAGAAGAGAGAAGATGGAGACCCAGATCAGGACAGGAACGTAGAAGACATCAAGAAGCTGTCAGATTCTAACTCTATTTTGAGGGCCATGCCACAGAACTTGCCATTGGTTCGAATGTGGTGTATGAGAGAAAAGAAGTTGAGCATGACTTCATTCAGAATTAGGTGGAGCCAGATGTGAGGGAAAATCATGAGTTTGGTTCTGAAAAAAGTCAAATTTGAGGAACTTATTAGATAACTAAGTATAGATGTTGCAAGGGCAGTTGGACTTCAGTGGAGAGATGGGGCTAAAAAATATATTTGCAAAATATCTGCATTTCAGTGATATTTAAAGCCATCTGCTTGTACAGATTATTGAAAGGGAAAACATAGATAAAGAAAAGATGAAGTCCAAAGTTTAACCCTTAGGTAATCCCAGAGCTAAGAGACTAGGGCCAGGGAGATCAGAGAAAACCAGGAGCACGTAGGGTCTTGGAAAACAAGTAAAGAAAATACTTCAACTAAGATAATTGCTGATGATAAGTCTAGTGCGAGGAGAGCGAAACAATTGACGGCTGGGACTGAGCAGACTGCTGACCGCAAGGAGAGCAGAGGCAGAGTGTGTGTTCGGCTGTGCCAGGGATGGGCAGGCTAATAGAGGACTTGAAGGGAGAATGAAAAAAGAGGAGTTGGGGACAGAATATAGACCATTCTTTTAATACATTTTTAGTAAAGGGCTGCAGAGGCGTAGGACATATCTTGAAAAGAAAGAATCAAGAGAAGAGCAGGGACCGAATGAAGGCAATTTAATATGGGAGAAAGTGCGGCCCTTTCTATGCTGCAGGAAGAACTCTAGAAGGAAAATCTACAAAGACCCTGTTTTAATGTAAGGTAACATTCAGAGCTCCCAGGGATTAGGATATATATGTCCTTGGGGGGAAGGGGGTTAATTTTCAAGCCTACCACAGTATTCAAAAAAAATCTTTCTATAATCAACATCGTATTTATTGATTTAAAATTTCTGGAGCAACCTGTATTTGTTAAAATCAATTACGGCACGTTGTGGTGACAATAACAAAACAACCTGAAATTTCAGTGGCTTCACATATAAAAGATTATCTCCCACTCATGAGCCAGTCCAATGTGGAGGGGAGGACTCTGCTCCATCACATCCTTCAAGGACTCAGGCAACTTCCATCTTGGGACTCCACTCTCCACTTGGTCCTTGGCCCCCTTTCTGGTCAGTTGGCAGATGGGGAAAGAAAAAAAAAATCATATGTGTGCAGTTGTAAGATGGATACTAGTGGCCCCTCCTATAAGAATCCTTTGTCACCTTTTGTAACAATAGAAAATTGTGATGGTGAGAAATTGTAACCTGCCCAAGCATTCTTTTGACATTGTTTCTGTAAATGCTGACTCTGGCCGATATGTAGCTTGTAGATGAACAGCATGTTTGCATAAGAATCCTAGGAACTAACTTCAAAAGATACAGACTCTGATCTTCAGGAATCCCATCTCTGGGAGATTTTCTGACCTTCAGCCATGGAGCCCGCATGACGTAAAGCCAGGATGACTAAGCCAGGATGATGCACACGGGACCATCACTTGCCTTTCTGACTAGACAGTGCTACTCTGCACGTAGAGAACTCTTCCACCCCCTTCCTTAATCTCTTTTTCTGTCCCCTCTTATAAAAACCTCTGCCTGGACCAAGAAGGGAGCAATGGGCTTTGAGATGTGAGTCCCCCATCTTCCAGGTGACCAGCATCTGCAAATAAACTACTTTCCTTTACATCAGCACCTGCCTCTCCAGTATTGGCCTCTGTAGCAACAGGCAGCCAGAACTGCTTTCGGTTATACTTTTTCATTCGTCATGGAGTGGACTGTATTTTTGTTTAAAATGTTCACTGCCCCATCCTAGGTTGCCACACCCTTAGGCGCCCTTCCTTGGAGGATGACTGTATATTTTCACTCTGTTGAACTCAAGTATGGACATAAACTTGCTTTGGCCAATGAAAGGTAAGAAGAAGTGACAACTCTGGCCAAACAAGTCTGGCCTTGGCCAGGACTCAGTCACATGTCTACTTCTACCTTTTAGAGGGGCCAGTAAATGTCTAGCTGTATGATCAGGAAAACATGAACACGAACGTTGGTGAACCTCAGCATTCTCTGCTACAACAATTAGTCATCTTACAGATGCCTCTGCCTTTCTCCATGTAGGAGATCATATTGTGTACAAAAGATTTGCTGTTTCTCCCTCCCTGTGGCGTCCCTCTTTGAGGGAAGATTATACATCTTCACCATGTTGAACTCAGCTGTGGCTGTGTAGATTGCTTTGGCCAATGAACTACGAGCAGTTGCTATATCTGTCACTTTAGGAACTAGCACATGATTCAGCCATCTCTCTTTTTCTTCTGTCATGAGACAGGCAATGTCCCAGACGAACGTGGCTCCATCTATCTCCTGGGTCTACAGAAAACACGTTGGTGTTTATTGGTCCATGAACACGTTGCATGTGTTAAAAATTAAGCTATGAGCTTCTAAACCATTCAAATTTGGGGATCTTTTGTTAACACAACATAAGCTGAGAAATGTACCTCATCAGTTCTTACAGTTTACCGATAAGTCCATGAACTAGAGATGAGCCAAACTCCAAGAAAACAGCTAGAGATTCTCTTGCAATCTTCTCACCTCACTCACCCATCCTAGATTCCTGAATATATTTTTACCTTCTCAGGTGGCTTCCATTTTTTTCTTTAAAATTTTGTTTCTTTCTTTGTTTCTTCTATATACTTCTCTATCTTTGTCAAAATCACTAAAAATGTTCTGTAAGCACTGAAGTAGAATTAGAAACACAAACTTACAAATTTGTCATTTCTGTATCTAAAACCATTTAATATTTTAATACTCTGCTTCAACGGTATGCTGAAGCGGACTCATATCAGCTCAGAGAGGATTGTTAACTTTTCAGGAATTCTGTGAATGGTCATTAAACACGGCCATTATGAAAAATTAAATTACATACACTCAATTATATAACTTTTATTTAAAACAAAGTGATGAATAATTTAAAAGTCATCACTTCCCGATATTTTCACTAGAGTTTACTTTTATTGGTCCTCCTGAGGTTGTCTAGGATATCTGTATGGTGGAAATAGCAGGTAATGATATGCCATTATGCATTTCTGTCAAACTCTGCGTTTAGTGATTTCACATTGGTAGCTTGAAGTTAGGTGTGGTGGGAGTATTTACAACACATGAATGAGGATGCTTTAAATATCAGGGCTATTTTTAAAACTTTTACCAGCACTGCACTATATATACATACTACTCCTAAAATCACCATAAAGAGTTATATAAATTTTCAGGCTAAAACTAAGCAAGGCTCAAGGGGTTGTTTTTAGAGAAATACATTCTCTTATGTTTCAGGAGATGCTTTCTATACCTCCAATAAAGATATTTGTGGAATATCAATTTTCTCCATTAAAAAATGTCTGATTTCATGGGAAAATGTGATGTAAGAACTCAACAGCCTGAATCAGATGTAAGTCTGTGAGAACTAATTCACTACTCAAGAAAAGAGATCAGCAGAAAATAAAGTGAGATCAAACTTAATACCACTAATAAGATGATTGAATTTTCTGGTAGGGTTAATTCCGTTGTAATAATGAAGAGGAACTGGACCACTGGAGAAAAGCAAGCTTTTACCATATAGTAAAGTTTACATTACGTACATCTATCGCTGTCATTTCACTTTGTTTGGAAAAAAAGCTAAGACTTTCATCAACTAATCATCTTCCTTATCTTCTTATTCTGGATAATTAGTAATTATAAATCACCTATTTTACAACTGGATCTAGACTCTTTAAAAAGTTAAATCAAGCTGGGCTGAATGCCCAGAAAAATTAAAAATTTAGTTTAACACTCCTGGGATTTCTATGTATGTCTGTGTGTCTATGATTGGTTTAATAGACATAACTAATTGAAAATAAAAGATAAAATATCTGGAAATTAAACCTCAAGTAATGTTAGTAAGAGACAAGAAAGCTTTTTTTTTTTAATCAAAATTCAATGGACAGAAAAAAAGTCTAGCAGGTAATTTAATTCAAGATTTCTTTGAAAGAAATTTAACATCTTTAACTTGCCTGCACTTAAAATTAATACCTAGACACAGAAAACTTACTCCATAAACTCAGTACTAAGAAATATGTTTATTAATGGAGCCAGGGATAGAAAAAGTTGTAGGGGAGAGAAAATAGGAGCTAAACAATGAAAGAAAAGTGATAAATAAAGGATCTAGCAAGTGGAGACTGACATACAGAGTAGAAAAAGAAAGAAAAAACTGGGGAATGTACAGTATTTAGAATACACTTCAAGGAATACTATTGGACTGTGGGCATTGCAGGAAGTTGCCTCTTCGCCTTGGTGCAGTTTCACTAACCACTCTTCTCAGCTGTTTAAGTGTACAAGCTTCTTGAAGGCCATCTTTGCTTTTGTTTTCCAGTGCCTCATGTTCTGCTCTACTGTCAGTGATGCCCCATAATTTGCCACCTAATTAGTTACTATTCACCCTGGAAATATCAGAGACTCTGCCTTGAGTGGGTCAAACCAGAAAAGCCAAACCAGTGAGAATGCATACACTAGAATTATCTATGACCACAGCAGTACTTCCATATTAGACAGTTGCCAAAAAAAAAAAAAAAAAAAAAAAAAAAAAAAAAAAAAATGCCCAAAAGGAGAATCAGCCGGAAAGCAGGAGAATCTATACCTTGGCCTGGGATATAAAGGGGTTACAATTGTACATGAGAACTGCATTATGCAGAATGGTGGTTGTTACAGACATACTTTTGTTTTTGTTTTTAGTGCTGTCTTGACCCAGTTTTTAAGGCCCTGATTGGAGGCTGGTCAGTTCTTCTTGAAGAGCTAAGCCCACACCTGCTCACTTTTTTAATGGGACCCTTCCACTCCAGGGCCACTAATCACCTTAATCATCCCCGGGCCAGATACCAAACCATTAAGGAGAGATCCGATATTCTGGCGCCCGTGAAGTTATTCACACTAACCAACCCACCGGCATTTGAACACTTACTAACTCCACCCCACTGGACACACAGAAGCTGTACCCTGCAGCCCCAGCTTGCTATTACCCTGTGCCTGGTGCAGCTCCCTTGGAGCCTTCTCTCATTTGCAGCTGTAAGTAACATAAGTTTTGTCTTTCATCTCTCCAAGCGTCATAGTGCTGCATCGTGCCATCAAAAGAATATTTAAATCTCATAAAACAGTTGTCACGTTTAGAAAGAAAAAGATAAAGGAAATAACCATATGAGATATATTTTAATCAATATTTTTACCAATATTTTTTCTCAATATACTGACCAATATAAAATAACTTGGGCCTTGACACCCAAAGCAGTTGAGAAATGGCTCAGCAGTCCATATCTCTTGCCTCTCAGCGTTGTTCTCTCCTTGACGCCACTAGTCAGAGGAGAGGAGCTCCAGAAGAATTGAAACGTTGCAACAAAGTGCAGGCTAGCCTATAAACTCATCCATCACTCTCATGATTGTTGCTATCTTTAATCTCCCAAAACCCATCTAACTGCTCTAAGATTCTGAGAGTCAAAGAAGCATTTTGGTCAATTCTAGCAGAGAGAGGTAGGTAACCATTAGCCATTGGAAAGTCATTCCACCATTATTTTTAAAACTCCTTAATTTCCTCAAGCTTTACTTCCTCCTCTGTAAAACCTGAATAATGGCCTCTAATCTAATCTGATTAGATTAACAAAGATGACCAACGTACAGCAGTCAATCTAGTTCTTGAAACAATAACTTTTTATTCAAGTTCAGACCCCTCTTCCTCACCTTTAACAGCGGTTTCCCAGCTCCTTTCATCGATTTCCTTAGCCACGCATCTAGCCAATTGTTCGCAGTCACTGCAACGTGCTTCCTCGAATCAGAACCACCTGGCTCCTGCTTCCTGCAGCTCCCTGACCGTGCCATTCTTAGTCTCACCACTATGCTTTTTTCCGTTCCACCGTGAGCTCCTGGAAGCCAGTTAAGCAAAACATCTTACTCAATTTTCAAGGCTGGTTCGGGTATACGTTTTCTATATGACTTTCTTTTCTCTCTTCAAGGTTTTCTTTACTTGTCTCTTTATTTCTCACTGCCTTCTTTGTTCTTGTATCATGTTTTATTGATACCATACAGTCCAGAAACTCACTTTATACCCCCTGCCAAATTATAAACATTATTAAGGCAAAAATCAACCCATTCATTTCTTTTGGTGGCTTAGCAGTTGGTACTGAAGGTATTCATCAAAAGTTTAGGCATGAAAATAACATGCCTATGGTGAAAGCTGGCATTGGCAGCAGATTTACTTTGTGTCTGGCACATGCCCTTTACATGTAATCATCACCCGAAAGAGCTATCGTGATGGTTATGAATTACTGCCATTTACAGACGAGGAATCTGTGACTCCACAACACGAAGTCATGTGTCCAGGGCTGCAGCATCAGTGAGAGCTCAGCGACAACCACTTACTGAGAGTGTCTCCTCCAAGTGCACTGCAGTTGACAGGACACATTAGTCTTTCTCCTCTCCCACGAAGAGTCTAAGTTCATTCCTGGCTTAGATCCCTTGAACCCTTGATACTTTCTCCTTAAAAGGGTCTTCCTCCGTAAAATCTTCACATCACTGCCTCATTCTCATGACTACGGTCTCAATGGAATGTTTTCTCCTCAGAAAGACCTTCCCAACCACCTGAGACACAGAAGTCCCCAATTACTCAAAATACCACTCTGTATAATCTTACTCATAACATTCATGAAGGCCCTAATTTATCTGTTATTGTTTATTACTTACAAATTTTCAAAAACCTGGCTATCACAGAATTCTGTACATTTTACTTAGTCTACCCAGGTAAAGGTTTGCTCTTTCTCAGATCTACTTCTGCCAATTTTGAACCCGAGTCAGAGAAATGTTTAATATCATTCATTTCTAATTTAAAAATGTGTTCACTCTTTCTGTTCTACTTGCCTTTTAGTAATATTTTTATTTGCAGTCAAAATATATAATAAATTCTTTAAATTATAAGAATTTTTATGAGCCATATGAAAATGCTGTCTTTGTAGGAAAAAAAAAATGACATAATATTGGCAATTTCTTAAGGTTCAGCCAAACAGACAAGCTTTAGAGACTGATAATCTCTAGACCCTGATAGCAGTTTTCTAGACCCCAGATTGCAGTGCCCTGAATTAGCCAGCTTGAGGGAAAATTACCTTCTATAATAGCGTCTTTTTCTAGACAAACCAAACGTACTTTCTACATCAATCAAAATAAAAGGCACATGCAGAAAAGAGTTCTGGTTTACCTTTATTATATTTTTATAGGAGTATAAGTTGTGAAATAGTAAAATGTTAGCTCTGATTGTATAGATTTTTTGTTGTTGTTGTTCCATTTATTTACAGTCATTTGTTGCTGCTTGTATGTCCTCTGACTGGGGATCAAACCTACAACCTGGTAGTTCAGGTCAATGCTCTAACCAACTGGACTACACAGCCAGGCTCCATTACATACATCTTTAAGTACTCCACTACAATAATGATTAAAATGGCCCATGGAAAGTATTAGTTTTCAATCGCTTGTCTTTTAAATACACCAATATTTTTCTTTCAGTGACAGAACAGGAAAAATATTCAGACTTCTGTTTTTCATCTATCTTTGTAAAGCAAACATGCTACTAAAAGAAGAGGAATTATATTACTTAGAATTATTAAAGAAGGGCTGCTTTTCTTGAATTCTGAGTTCTTTAAATATCTTAAATACAAGTCCATTATCAGATATGATTTGTAAACACTTTTTCCTATTCTGTTGTTTGATTTTCACTTTCTCTTTTAAGATTTTATTTATTTTTAGAGAGAGAGAGGAAGAGAGAGGGAGATAAACTTTGATGTGTGAGAGATACATCGATTGGTTGCTTCTCACATGCGCCCAGCTGGGGACCTGGCCTGCTACCCAGGAATGTGCCGACTGGGAATCGAACCGGCAACCTTTTGGTTTACAGGCCGGCATTCAATCCACTGAGCCACACTAGCTGGGTTGGGTTGTTGTTTTTTTTTGTTTTGTTTTTTTTTTGTCTTTTAATGAAAATAAATGAGACTTCACTGTCTGAAAACACATGATTTGTCCCCAAAAGAGTTTTGAGGGATTAGATAAATTGTGTCAGTAAATGCAACAAAACTCACAGGGATATTGTTCCTCTCCATGAGGAATGTTTTATTTTACTTTTTTTGTTGAATGTATTGGAGTGACATTGGTTGTCTTTTAACTTTTATGGTGAAAAAACACTTTGAAATAGGCATGGTTAATGGTTTCTTTTTAAAAGCAAAGTCTAACTATCAGCACATACACGGTGGGACACAGGGCATCCATCAACCTCAGAAAAAGGTTTCTTGTCTGAGTATTGACATGCAAGATAGTGGGCAGAGCTCACGATAATGGCGCGGCTTTCCTCCTAGAGTGGTGTTTCTAACTGCAGCTTCACTGACGCATGTGAGGTTTCCGAAGAGAAAACAACAGATCCAAAATGACTAGATATCTGGAGTTCACAGGGACTTTTCTTCTGGGCAAATATATGAAATTTTCCTATAGGTCACTAGATTTCACTAGCTTTAACTTCAGACAATTCTAAATTGTTTGTAGATTATCCAATTTGTAGCACTCTTTTTTTTAATTATTTTAAAATTTATTTTTTAAATAATTACTTTATTGTTTTTCAATTACAGTTTTCTGCATCCTCTCCCCTCCCCTCCCCCTCCAAACCCACCTGCCTCCCTCCTCCCCCTTGGTTCTGTCCATGTGTCCTCCATAGCGGTTCCTGAAAACCCTTCTCCCCATTGTCCCTCCCCCCTCCCCTCTGGCTATTGTTAGATTGTAGCACTCTTTTTAATTCTTGCCTAGTATTTACCTAACAACTGATGTACTTCTGAACTAGCTCCCTTTCCTGGATAGCCACCAACATGGACTCAGGAGTAACAGCTTAAATAAATTCAAATTAAGAAAGCAAATCTTCCCACCTTACAAGGGTATAACAATTCTTAGTATTTTGAAATTTTATATTATGTTAGATCCTTTGATTCTATGTTCCTTCACTAAGATGTGATTTACATCTTTATTTTGAATGTTCTAATTCAACATTCCAAATGTTTACTTAATACCTTCAAAAATACATGTGGCCTTGAGGAATACCTAGTAACAGGTAGGAATCATAGCATACATTTAATACTGTTTGGCTTAGATTATAATCATTCCTTACTGGGATAAAACAGTAAATGCCCACACTCTTCAGTTTTTTAAAAATCAGAACTAAAATTCCTAATAAAAACAGCTGAATATGAATAACATTGCCAAGAACTATATCGAAGATGTAAAACAAAATCAAAAGAAATAAAAAGAAACCTAACACTGATTAAACTATAGTTCATCAAAGTTCATTGATTAAACCACAGTTCATATCAAGTGAGAAGGATTCTTTCCAACTCACAGAATATTTTCACATTTAACTTTCCTGAGTTTGTCCTCAGTCTGGGTTTTCATATGTTTGAATTTAAAAAGCCTGGCACTGGCAGATTTTTTGTGCTCAGCTAGAAGCAACACGAAAATCTTCCTGAGAAGGATTCTTTATAGGCTGATACATTGAAAGCCCTCTTGGAGACAGAGCCTTGTACCTGGGACAGAGAGAAATGTGTGGAACTGCTTTTAGGGAACAGAAGAGAAGTTCCTTTGTGATACAGTTTGGTTTTCATGCTCAAGGTTGGGGGCAATGCTAAAAAGACATGGGGGGAAACAAACAGCTTTGTGAAGCTGTGTGCTGTGTGATATGTTGTTATAGGCTGACTTGCCCCACACCCCCCGCCCCTTTCATATATTGAATTCCTAGAGCGCAGTACATGAGAATGTGACATTATTTGCAGATAGGGTCTTTGCATCACAAATTAAGTTAAAATGAGGTCATTAGGATGGGTCCTATTCCAACACTACTGGCGTCCTTGTGAAAAGAGACATTTGGACACAGAAATGCATACAGTTATGAACAATGCCTATTTCAAAATGTCATGCATACGTGAAGATGGCCATCCAGAGACCTTTCCCTCATAGCCATCAGAAGGAGCCAACCTTGCCAACAACTTGGTCCTGGACTTCTAGCCTTCAGAACTGTGAGACAATAAATTTCTGTTGTTTAAGACACTTGGATCGTGGTGCTTTGTTATGGCAGTTCTAGCATGGCATAGGGGTGTCAAACCCTGGTCCATCTCCATAGCAAAATCTTCAGGGAAATTTACATTGCACATTCATTCTTTTAGTGCAAGGGAGTTATTTCTGGGAAATATAAAGAGCTTCTGAATCTTGGATATTTGTGATTGTGTGATAAAGAAATACAAACTGACAGCCGACACCTGAGATATTCTACTTCCTCCTTACCTCACAATGTCCTATGAAAATGCATAATTGAAAGTAAATTATGTAGCCTCTTCTAATTACCCCCTTCTTTGTACCCACATTTCTCATCGCCCTTTCTCAGTTACCTGCTTTCTACTTATGCAGCACCATGTAGCAGAGTCTGAAATTTAAAATTAGTCAGATGAGTATTTAAATCCCAACTCTGCCACTCATCAGTTACTTAAATTCTCTGAACTACAGTTTTATGATGTATATAAGTGATAAAACTAGTAAAACATCCTCTAAAAAATTAACAAATTCAATCCAGCAATATTTTAAAAGCATATTATGACCAACTAAGGATTATTTCCAGAATGCAAAGATGGTTTGATCTTAGGAAGTCAAATAATAGAATTATCTTAATCTGTCAATGGATAAAAATAATATACCCACCTCAATAAATACACAAAAAGAATTTAATAAAATTCTATAAAAGTTCAGAATAAAAAGTCTTAGTAAAATAAGAATAGGCCAACAGTTTCTTGCAATGATGTGAAAACCTGTCATACACCAGCACTTAGCATACTGCTCAATGATAGGGAGCAGAGCCGTCACCGTCAGAACCAGTGTGATAACAGGGCGCCTGTTCCCATCCTTCTGGAAACACAAGCAGTGAAATCCTTCAGCAGGGGGAAATTATAAATACTAAAGTTGAGGTATCAAATCTATCATATGACTGTCTACCTATACAACACAGAAGGATGCAGATGCAATTTGACTACAGATATTAGGAAAATTAAAAATATGGCTAGTTACAAAATTAAGATATGCAACTCAATTCTTTGCCTAGGTCATAACCTTTGAGAACCTGGAAGTGAGAAACTATTTCATTCACAACATAACAAAAATATAAATGCCAAAGGAAAAATATTTTTTAAGATACATAATATATTTCTTTAAAAGTTACAAAATTTACAAAGGAAGATAAAGAAGATGTGAATAAATTGAGATACCATGCATCTTACATGAAAGCCCAATATTGGAGAGATTTCAGGCTTCTCAAAATTAATGTATAAATGTAACAAAATCACATGCATTTTACTATGAGTTAAATGCACAAAGACAGCTGAGTTTGAATCCCAGATCCATTTCTTACTAACTACGAGATATTGGACAAGTAATTTAACCTCACTGAGCTTGTTTATTCAGCTTTAAAATAGTCATAAGAGAATATCTAGCCCTGGCCAGGTAACTCAGTTTGTTGGAGCATTGTCTTGTACACCAAAAGGTTGGGGGTTTGATTCTGTGTCACGGTACATACCTAGGTTGCAGGTTCAAACCCTGGTTGGGGCACGTATGGCAGTCAGCTGATCGATATTTTTTTCTCACATCAATGTTTCTCTCTCTCTCTCCCCCACCCTCTCTCTCTCTAAAATTAATAAACATATCCTTGAATGAGAGTTTGAAAAAACAAAAAAGAATATCTATCTTGTAAAATTGCTGGGGAGATTAAATAAAAAAGTGCATGTAAAATCTTTAGTACTATATCTATACTCTAGTTAGTGATTATAATTTTGAATATTTTAACTATTATTATTTTACTTTGAGCAGGGGTTTTAAATACTTTCTATAAAGGTCAAGATGGTAAATATTTATGACTGGTGGCAACTTTAATGCATCAAAAAGCTTAAAGTATGTATTTTCTCTAACCAAGAAATACTATTTTTAGGAATATTTTCTAAAGAAATAATTGGAGACATTCTCATATGTTTGACTACATATGTTTATCAATGGATATTTATAATATTAAAAAATCAATAATTACTTAAATGTCTAATCTTAAAGGACTGTTAAATAAATTACAGTGTCTCTATACAATGGAAACATATACAAGTATTAAAAATAAAGAACAAAATAAAGAAACAGATTCATAGACATAGGGAGCAGACTGACAGTGGCCAGAGGGGAGGTGGGCTGGGAGGCTGGGTGGAAAAAGCGAAGGCATTAGGAAGTACAAACTGGCAGACACAGAAGTGTCACGGTGATATAAAGTGCAGCATAGGGACTATAGCCAATGATATTGTAGTGACTATGTACGGTGCCAGGTGGGTACTTGAAATATCGTGGGGATTGCTTTGTAAAGGATATGATTGTCTACCCACTATGCCATACAATACAAACTAATACAAAATAAAATTGAATGCAAGCTGTAATTGAAAAATAACATTTTTAAAAATGATAGATTATATACTGCCTTTTTCACTGAAAAACAGAAGACTAAAACAGTGTCATCAATAATTCATAAAGGGAGCTGAAGGAAAAGCCAGGTAAATGACTCAGCATTTAGAAAACTTCATCCTGGGATGACTCTACGTCTCAATAAAAGGCTGGGCACCACTTTCAGTGGATTCCACAGAAGAAAAACACCAACCACAAAGTACACTAGAATACTGACAGTCTACCAAAAAGAAATTCCTTCATTTTTAGGCATGCACTTTTTCAAAATCTTTTTTAAATGTTGAGATCCAATGTAATTAGTTTTTAGATTCCCTTGTTATCATTAAAGAGTTAACAGTCCATTTAAGGCTAGTGAAAAACACATGGAATTCATGAGTAGCATTACCCTTTTCTGGGAAGGTCCTTCAGTGGTCCTGTCTTTCTTTTTATTTTCTCTCTTCTCTTTTTTCTTTCTTCCTTCCCTCCTTCCTTTCTCTCTCTCTATCAAAGAGCTCTTGTTTACCTTATTCATTTTATTATCAACAATTATTTATGGTGCTCTATGTCAGTTAGTGTTCCATATTGCAGAAAAAACTATGAACTTCTCTTTCCTTTTGAGAAACCTTACATCCTACTCATAGAAATCAGAACGCCCCAGGACAGGTTTCTATGCCATAGAAGTAAATTTAACAAATGTAGTTATCTTGTCTAAAGACTGTCTGGTCTAAACACTTTTAAAATGCATCCCCAGTAAGCAGTCCCTGGTGGTTTTAAAAAATCCAGGTCTTCAACAACTATTCATAGTTGTGTGTGAGCACTTCAGAACAACCACAGAGTGTTCCAGAGTAGCAGTTGGTGTGAGTTTTAGGCATGAATGTTACATTTTTCTGAGTATCTAGGGAGTAGTCTTGGATCTCTCTCTCTCTCACATACACGCAGGCACACACAGGCACAGACACACACACACCTGTCCAAGGAACCTTAATTCTCAGAAATATGCAGTTAAATGAGCAGGGAAGTGTATTTCTGACTGTCCCTTCCTTCTCTTACTTGTAAGTTGTTTCATCATGGAGATTGAACTTCACTGTAGTTCTGGGGGGAAAAAATCTTCAGTAGTTGAGACATATTTCTCAAAGTTCTGAAGCTCTCAAATTTCTAGTGAAAATCCTTTCAAATTTTTAGACAAAGACTGTTCTGAAGACTCAAATTTGGTGATGATTATTTGTGTGAGTGCAGGTGGTAGGGACAGGGGACTTTCTCAGGTACTGCATGTGGTGAAGAGGGACAGACTTATTCATTGGATGTGAAATGGAGTGAGCAAATTTTAGGAAGGAAATAGTTGAGGAGATGGAAAGGCAAGGTGGAAATAGGCAACTGCATTTTTTTTTTTCTGCAGGGGAAAAAGTTCTTATTTTAAGATTAAATTATGTTAGACTTGGCTACAATAAACTAAGTGTAATAAGCTTCACATGGAAGAATCAGCTAGGCTTTCTCTCGGCCAGATTGCACAACTCCAGGTACAGCATTCACACCTGTTTTATGTGAAGGGCATCCCCTGGAGCACAGTGCTATTTACATGGATTACAATGTGAATGATGCCCCCTGGTGTTGTGGAGTTGGAGCTGGTGGTGGGAGCCAGTCGCCTGGAGAATAGCAATAATTTTAATTCTCATGTAAATTATTTGTAATTTTATTTTCTTTGGAGAGTCATCCACAATCAACCTTCTTCTTAAGCTGATACTAAGTCAAATGTCTCTTCTCAAAGTTTTTGTAGGACTCATTGCACTATCAAAAGTTGGTTGTTCTATTTGTCAGTTTCCCCTCATGTCCGAGCCCTGACCTCTTTAACCCCAGTTGTCCAATTTCTTTATATAAAATGTATGCTCAGCACCTTCGGTTTGGGAGAGATTTTGTCAAGACTGCAGAAAATAACCCTGTAAAGTAAGTTTATCCACACCTATCCTAGTAACTTCATTGACTTTTTGGCATAATTTCCTCCAATTGTTACAGAACAAATGGGGGGGCTGGATGATATGAAAGACTCCCCCTTTTTTTGTAGCCAGGGGTTTTTCCCCCTTACCAAGTTCATTTTGCCTGCTGCCAGAGGAAAGATTCAAAAGGAAAAGAATTATTTATTTAAACACACACAGTCCTTCCCTCTCCCTCCGCCCAGTCTGGGGTACTGTATTTTACACAGGCTCCCAGCACCATCCATGTGCCCTGACTCTCACCCAGGCCTCGTGGTCCCAAGCCGTGTGGTACCGAAAAGAAAAGCCCAAGCCGTGCCCCGCCTGTATTTAAATCCCAGAGTCTCATTTCCGGCTCCTCCCACAATTGGCCTCAGCTGCCAGCATTCAGGGCAGGTGTGACCCTTTGGTGTGGAGCCAATTATCTCCCTCTTTGGGGGCCCCCCTCTTGGCTGCACCCTGTTACTCAATTACATCTATTTACAACCTCAAGGTGCCCTCAGATCTTTATTCTGCAGTCTGTACCCAGCTGTTTAGATGCCCTCACTTTAGAACAAGACCATCTATTTCATTTCATTCCATTTTTTTATCCTCACCCAAAGACATTTTTTCATTGCTTTTAGTGAAAGAAGAAGGGAGAAAGAGAAACATCAATCTGAGATAGAAACATCAATTGGTTACCTACCGTATACAAATGGACCAAGAATTTTCCCCACCCAGATGGAGAATCAAACCCACAGCCCAAGTCTGCACCCTGACTGGGAGTCAAATCCACAACCTTTCACTTAGGGAATGATGCTCCAACCAACTGAACCACACCATCCAGGGCAACCGTTTATTTTATTCTCTAATAAATTTGTAACACTGCAGACAAGTAGTATGTTACTTCTCCAAGGTAACTGGTAAGATTTTCAACCATTGGCCTCCGTGGGTAAAAGACTTACAAGAAATGTGTACTCAGTAGTTGGATTTGAGGCACCTTGGCAGGCTGACTAAGATAAATACAAAGCCTTTAATGTGGGGTGCCTCCATGGAAGGCTTCATTGCAGAGGAATCTGTATTCGGGTATCCCTAGTAAAGTTAATGGCATTAAAAGATCTCACAAGAATTTATGTCTTGATAAGCCCCCTTGCAGCTATACTTTGCCCCAAATAACTAGATGAAGTTGTGACTGAAATCTCCCACCTAGAGTGCCTGTGAAAATCTATAGTGCTCCACCATATCTTTTTTTTAAGGTCCTAGCACTTGGTAATTTTGTTTTTAGTTTTCTTTTATGAGAGTTCCCCATACCCTTCCCCTTGCTGTCCCTCTTCCCAACTGCCACTCAAACTAGTTTAACCAAGGAGAAAACAGAGACACCCGGGCACCTAGGGACTTCTTTTAAAACCCAACTGTCTAAAGTCGTGCGTGTCCTAGAGGTTAATTAGATGAGCACATCTTATGATTCGAAAGAATAAGAATTCCAAATAAATGCAATGGGTGGGGTGGAGAAAAACAAGACAGGATAATGGTAGGGAAAAGGAAAGAAAAAAAAAAGAATGCAAAATGAGCAAACAGAAGTGGCAAGGCTACAAGACCTTCAGTATAATTCTTTGATGAGCAATCGTATGCATGACCTTCAGAGGAAACTTACCTATTTCATGATTTGTTGACAGGCTGCTGTGTGACATTTTGACTAAAGGACCTAGTTACACTGTGAAGAGAGGAAGGTACCCTTTAGGTAAGGAATATAAACAAATGTCTTCAACTCAGACATTTTTGAAAGAGCTCAAGAGACTCCTGCTAAAGTGCATGAGGATGACATCCTGTAGCAGCTTTTGAGAAAAAAACATAATTTAGAACCTATGAGCTCACTGAAAATCATTTTATCGGATTTAAGAGGAAAAATGTAGCAGGTACAATCTGATCGTTTAATACAAGAATTAGAAAAATGCAGCTACTGTAAAGGAAGAGAATATGAGAGACAAAAAGGCAAAAGGAATATAAACGGAGTTTTTAAATTTCAACCTGTTTCTCAAATATATAAAGTGCCCTTGAAATTTCTTATCCAGAATACAGATTAAAAGGGGGATGTTGATATTTATATTCATCTTTACCATAAAGGACATTGGATTGCTCCTGCTTCAAAGGCTTTGTTTAAGAAAAATTAGAATATTTGACAGAGATTGAAATCTCTAAGGAGAAAGTTATGAAACATCTTGAGAAAATTCAGGCTCACGAGAACAGCAGGAGTGGATGACATTTAGCAATTAACTCTGAGGAAATAAAGAAATGTGCAATAGCAAAATTGCTGATAGGTTCTGCATAAAACAGAGTAATCTATTTGGCCTTGAACAGCTGTTAAAAGTTCCTTCAAAGTCACTAGCAGTAAGCTGAACATTTCTTCTTATCATCTATGGGGGAGGGGTAAGATGAATGCTTTATAGATATTCGTTAGAGGAGAAAGATGTTTTCTCAGGGAATCAAATTTTGATAAAAGATCCCACAGAAGGCTTTATAGGCATGGCTTTGGGTCTTTGTTCTTAAAAGTAAATGCATTTGCTGGATAATTTTATACAGAAAATAGACCTTTCCTTGAATCATTAGGTCCTGCAAGATGAACACCCTGGACATTTATGAATGAGATGCCCTAATGGGCATCTCAGATGCTCTTGCTAAATATTTTATCTTATATAAAAGGAAATTCATTAAGAGTATGCTAGGCATTCTTTTATTAGAATAATGTTGGACAGTTGATATCAAAGAAGAGGCATACTTTAAATGATTTAAATTCTTTTATTGCTCTTTACAAGCCAAAAGTCACTATCAGCTAGCTGAGGGTCCATTTAATCACAAGTAAATATAGTACAGCAACATAAATGTCAGAGAAAGATCAAGTTTCATACAGAGGCTCACAAAAAGTTTCTGATTGTGAAAAGTTAATGTGCTCTAAAGATGGTTTAATTATTTTGGCAAAAACCATTCCATTGCTGGAGTTTTAAAGGTTTCAGCATGTGTCCTTGTGAATATTGCTGACAGGTTTAATTATAGATTTTGATCATCAAAGAGGTGTTTGTTCCCTGTAAATATGAATAAAAGTATATATTTTCATTTATAATCAATGTAAATTAATCATTACTTTCTTCTGTGGTTAGACTACCAACCATATGGAGTTATACCAAGATTGATCTAAGAAGATTAACTCATGAACTTTTATAAGATATGAATAAAACTAAAAGGATAATTTTAATAAAGCATCTATATCAGATAATTCCATTCCATGCTGGCCCCACCTAATCAAGATGCCAAATGTCTATTCTCCACTTAGCTACCCTTCAAAACTCTCTCAAGTTCACTCTCTAATTCACAATGATCTCTAATTTCTCTGAAGCCAAGGCACTTAAAATTTATAGCACTCATTTGGTAATTAATCATGTAATGACCTATGATATTTCTTTAATTGATATTATTTAATATCACTTTCTCTCCCTCTCCCCCTCCCTCTTGTGTCTTTCTCTCTCTCCCACTATCTCTCTCCCTCCCTTTTCTTTTGAACTAGGTTTTAAGCTTTTATGAGAGCAGGTATGTAGTATATTGCTACATTAGACATTAATTCATGGCACACAACACTGTCTTGTATTCAATAAGTGCTCAATGAAAGTTTTCTGACTTAAAAAGTCATTTTATTTTTCAATCATGTCTTATTGTTGTTCAAGTATAGTTGTCTCCATTTTTCCACCTCCATGTCCCCTGCCCCAGCCATCCCCATCTTCCACCCTTAATCCCACCCCGCTTAGGTTCTGTCCATGGGTCCTTTATACATGTTCCCTGGCAACCCTTCCCCTTCTTTCCTCCACTGTCCTCCTCGCCCTCCCCTCAGGTGACTGTCAGTTTGTCCTTTATTTCCATGTCTTTGGTTATATTTTGTTTGCTCTTTTTTTTTTTTACTGATTAGATTTCACTTATATGTGAGATCATATGGTATTTGTCTTTCACTGCCTGGATTGTTTCACTTAGCATAATGCCTTCCAGTTCCATCCATGCTGTCGCAAAGGGTAGGAGCTCCTTCTTTCTTTCTGCTGTGTACCATTCCATTGTGCAAATGTACCAGAGTTTATTGATCTACTCATTTACTGAAGGGCACTTAGGTTGCTTCCAGCCTTTGGGTGTTGCAAATTATATGCTATGGACATTGGGGTGCATAGGTTCTTTTGAATTGGGGTGCCAGGATTCTTAGTGTAAAATGCCAGCAGTGGAATTGCTGGGTCAAAAGGCAGTTCCATTTTTAGTTTTTTGAGGAAATCCCATGCTATTTTCCACAGTGGCTGCACCAGTCTGCATTCCCACCAACAGTGCACTAGGGTTCCTTTTTCTCCACAACCTCTCCAACACTTGTTTGTTGATTTGTTTATGATGGCCATCCTGACCAGTGTGAAGTGGTATCTCATTGTGGTTTTAATTTGCCTCTCTCTGATGGCTAGTGATGCTAAGCATCCTTCCATATGTCTCTGAGCCCTTGTATGTCTTCCTTGGAGAAGTATCTGTTCAGGTCCTTTGCCCATTTTTTAATTGGATTGTTTGTCTTCCTGGACCGTAGTCATATGAGTTCTTTATATATTTTGAAATCAAATTCTTGTCTGAGGTATCATTGGCAAATATATTTTCCCATACAGTTGGTTCCTTTCCATTTTGCTGATGTTTTCTTTAGCTGTGCAGAAGCTTTTTATTTTGATGAAGTCCCATTTGTTTATTCTTTCCTTTATGTCCCTTGATCTAGGGGATGTGCCAGTGAAAATATTGCTGTGTGGAATATCTGAGATTTTCCTACCTATACGTTCTTCTAGGACTTTTATGGTGTTGAGACTTATCTTTAAGTCTTTTATCCAGCTTGAGTTTATTTTTGTGTATGGTGTTGGTGGTCAAGTTTCATTTTTTGTGCATGTAGCTGTCCATATCTCCCAACACTATTTGCTGAAGAGGCTATTTTTACTCCATTTTATGTTTCTGCCCCATTTGTCAAATATTAACTGACCACAGAGACATGGGTTTATTTCTCTCTATTCTGTTCCATTGATCTATGTGTCTGTTCTTATGCAAGGCTATTTTGATTACAGTGGCCTTGTAATATAGTTTGATATCAGGTATTGTTACCCCTCCTGCTTTGTTCTTCTTTCTCCAAACTGCTGGAGCTAATCGGGGTTTTTTGTGGTTCCATATAAAGTTTTGAAATGTTTGTTCTATATCTGTGAAATATGTCATTGGTATTTTAATAGGTATTGCATTGAATATATAAATTGCTTTGGGTAGTATGAACATTTTGATGATGTTAATTCTTCCAATCCATGAACACAGTATATGCTTCCATTTATTGTGTCTTCCTTAACTTCTTTCTTCAGTATTGTGTAGTTTTCTGAGTACAGGTCTTTTACTTCCTTGGTTAGGTTAATTCCTAGGTATTTTATTTTTCTTGTTGCTATAGCAAATGGGATTTTTTTTCCTGATTTCTGTTTCATTGTCTGTGTACAAAAATGTCTTTGATTTCTGAATATTGACTTTGAATCCTTCTGCTTTGCCAAATTCACTTATAGTCAAGTAGTTTTTTGATGGCATCTATATGGTTTTCTATGTACAGTATAAGAAAAATCTTGGAGGACTTCAAGAAAAATAAAGACAGCAACACAATTACAGTAGGGAATTTTAACATCCTACTGTCAACAATGGGTAGATTTTCCTAACAAAATATTAACAAGGATATTATGGAACTGAATGATGCATTAGATCAAATGGACTTAACTGATATATATAGAACCATTTATCCCAAAGAAGCAAAATACACATTCTTTTCAAATGTATATGGAACATTTTAAAAGACAGATCACATGGTAAGACACAAAACAAGCCTCAACAAACTCAAGAAAACTGAAATCATATCAAGCATTTTCTTGGACCACAAGGGCTTGAAACTAGAAACCAACCACAAGGAAAAAACTGAAAAATATTCAAACTCACAGAAAATGAATAGCATGCTATTAAACAATGAATGGATTAATAATGAGATCAAGGACAAGATCAAAAAATGTCTGGAAACAAATGAAAATGAACACACAACACCCCAGAACCTATGGGGCACAGTGAAAGCAATTCTGAGAGGGAAGTTCATAGCAATACAGGTCTACTTAAAAAAGATAGAAACATTTCAAATAAATAACCTAACCCTATATCTACAAAAACTGGGAGAACAACAACAAACAAAGCCCAGAGTGAGTAGAAGGAAGGAGATAAAAAGTGATTTTAAAAATTTAACCTTATACTGGAGGCCTGACAGATATCTTAAAGACTAAATTAAATTGATGAGCTATGATTTGAAAGACGAGAGGTGGTAGGTAGCTAGACAGTAGGGTGTAGTGAGGCTTGGCAATCTTTCAGAGATGTTGTGCCAAAACTTCATTCATCTGCTTCTTCCCAAGGTCAAGGCAATTCCTTTGGTGGAAGAAAGCATGGCAGATTCTCACTGATCATTCACCCTCCTGCCTCAACAGAGACCACTGTGGTAGGAAAGAGTTCTGATGAGTCTATCAGCAGAGGAATACCAAGAACTTGAAGGACAAAATCTTCACATGCCTAAGACTTCTAGCATCACCAAGGAGAGACAAAATGAAAAATTAAGAGTTTTTTTCCTATATCTCTGTGTTGTTTTAACATCTAAGTGCTTTAATAGCCAGAATCTTAGTTGTCAGCCAAGAAAGCACAGAAATTTTCATCTGCAAGCAAATGAGAGGAAGATAGGACACTTGGGGGCATGAAGAGCAATTCTGAGAGAAATTTGGTATTCAACAAACTTACTTCTTTCCTCTCGTCTTACTTGTAACATCAAAACCATTTCAATGTTATCTTAGATATAAAAAGAAAAAAGGCTTTTAGGAAAGTTTAAGAGTTTTACACCAAAAATATGAAATTGAATAAGGAGAAACAGGACTAAATGACAATTGAAAGGGGAATCCTACCCCAGAATTTTAGTTCTCTTAGCATTAGCCATGGGATATATTTGTGCTTTTGCAAGATGTTCAAAGTTACACAAACAGATAACCTCACTGAAAGATTCACTGGTAATTCGGGCACCAATGGTACTTAAATTTAAGGACATAGTAGGAGGAGAACATAGTCTCCATGTTCACTTTCCAGAACGTTAAGTAGATTTCGATAGAAGATCTTGAATAAAATGTTTGTAACTTTTAATATGTACTAAACCACTGAAAACCACTCTAGTTTTCTGGGGGAAAGGAAAGAATCAAAACTATAACAATAAATGTAAGGATAAGTATAATTATATAGAATTATTTAATTTTGTTTAGGACTTCTTTGAAAACAAAACAAATCATTTACTAAAATATTTAACATATAATTTCAAAGGATCCAAAGGCCCACAAGTGTGAAACCCATAGGAGTCAATAAAGTTCAAATTAAAAATTGTTTTTGCAGATGAAAAGGTCAGCTACATGGATGCTAGTGGGGAAGACTTTGAAGTTCTCCAAACATGTGGTATCTCTCCTACATCAAAGATAAGGCTATGATGCCATAGACACTATAAATGCTGTAGATGCTGTAAATTCACTTTGACTAAACATAGGTCTGGTAGGCAGAATAATAACCCCCACCAGTTCACATCCTACTCCCTGAAATCTGTGTATATGTTATCCTACCTGACAAAGGAGAATTAAGGTTTCATATGAAATTACAGTTGCTAATCAGCTGACCTTGAGATAGGGAAATTATCCTGGATTATCCAGGTGGCCCCATGTAATCACAAGGGTCTTTATAAGTGACAGATGGAGGCAGGAGAGTCTGTATCAGAGTGATGCGGGATGAGAAAGACTCAGCTGCTGGCTGAGGATGGAAGGGGGCCACAAGCCAAGGAATGCAGGTAGTCTCTACAAGCTGGAGAAGGTAAGGAAATAGATTCTCCCTTAGAGCCTCTGGAGAAAACACAGCCCTGCCAACATCTTCATTTTAGCTCCGTGAAACTCATTTCGGACTCTACCCTCCAGGACAGTGAGTTAACAAATTTATGTTGTTTTAAGGAAATAAATTTGTGGTAAATTCTTATATCAGCAAAAGAAAGCTGATACAATATTGAAGAAGAAGAGAAATAAAAATTTCTGTGGCTGCCAGCCTGGGAAATCAGAAAGATTGGTATATAATTCTTTCCTAGGGAACATTCAAAGGAAGCAGAACAAATCAACATTCCAGAATGCCTGAAGGATTTGTTCTGAAACCTGTTCATTAGAAAGTAAAAGTTAAATATAAATAAAGAAATAAATAAGTGAATAAATCTAATAAATCAATAGCACACTTAAATAGGCAATTATTAAACACCTGCAGCCTGTGATTCAAGGTGAAGTGCACAAGATGAATGCGGGTGGGGAATTCCCTCCCTGAGTGCCAGGGAGGAGACTTGGCCTGAAAGCTTCTTTTCTGTGGCAGAAAAGAAAAAAGCAAACATAAAAATCAAGACAAAAAAGTGACCAGTTCTAATTTTTAGCTAGTCTTCCACGCATCCATGTATCAGCAGATTTGCTGCCAGAGGTGAGTTATCTACTATGTAGAGGGATGGCTACACTGAGAATCAGAACAATTTACCTTCCAAAAAAAAATGTACTTCCCATAAACTTAGAAATTCTAGAAGTAGTTTTTTCTACTACTTGTTCTCCGCACACATCAGTCTCCTTTGTATTTCTCCTGTACCTTTGCAAAACTCAACTTGACATTGGTACCTATATGGATAGGTTCTGATAAGCAAGCAAAACATATTTCTTTCCCAAAAATCCATAGACAAACATTAAGTGTCAAGGACATATTTTTCCCCTGTAAGTTCTGAGGACCACCTACAACAACCATGACAGCTGTGCTAATCGAAAAAGCAAACGAGGCCACAAAGGACTGTTCTTTGACCATGTAATCAATTTTCCACTCAATGCATTGTTCATTCTCGGAGACTTTAATGCCAGGATTGATTTTAACAGCCATTATAGAAATACTTAAGTCAAAGGGCTTGCAACCTTTTTTAGCATGACCAATGGAATTTTTTAAATAGATATGTGAATAAATCATTGAGTATGATTCATATGCTTTTTAAAAAAGGTTCTTTGAGTCACTGTCCAGACACATTCTTTACAAGTAGTCAAGTGGACTAAGTGAAATCCCATACTGAGAAACAGTGCATTAGTTCAGTTTATGCTTATAAAATTATATATGAAATATTTGTGTACCTTTTCAGCAGCTCCCAGAAAAACCAATAGGTAATCAGTTAGCATATAATGGATGATCACTCTTCAACCTGAAATCTGAGGAAGAAGTTGCATAAGCAGTCCTGATGACAGAAATGTGACCTTAATTTGTGTACAAGGCAGACATTTAAAAGCTCAGGAATGAAGAGAGATAATAAAAAAGATAAATAACTCATTGCTGCTCAAGGTGACCAAGTTAAGAGTTTTTCATATGAAATAAAATGTTGAAAAAATTAATTAAATGCCTTTATATATTTTTAAAGCATTCCAAAAACAAGATAAACTAAAATCCTTTGCTTATTTGTATATTCTCTGATAAGAGCTACTTAGGGCATCTATGTCTGCAAATGAAAATGTACATAAAATGAAATCTAAGCCACAATTACCATAAATAACAAGAAATCTATTAGAAAGGGCTACAGATTTATAGACATCTTACATGTGAAAGCTTAAAAATGATAGTAAAACGTTTAATTTGTACTCGCATGGTAGAACAATTTCTGATAAATTAGGATATATTTAAATCATCACGAAATGAGATTACCCAATAAGAAATTGTTTTGTCCAGAAATTTACAACTATGTTGAGCTCATACTTAGAAATGGGATAGAATTTAAACCACAGGATTGGAACACTGGCAGCTAAACACCAGATTAGGATCCCTCTGTCTTACTGTTGTGCAGACACTCACCAGCTCCCGAAAGGCCTGTGGTCCTCCACTTTGCAGTCTGTCAGGACTCAAACACTGTCATCCCAGGGAGCATGCAGAGAGTTTGCTTAGCAGGCAGTCACTGTCCATGAAACGAACAGTGTAATTGCAGCACAAGCAAGCATCCATCAGAGTTCTCAGCACCGCACCGGCCCTTCAAGGAGATGTGTCCTCACATGTGATAAGGTGCCTGTTTGTACAGACGTTGTAACAGTCAGCATTTGTCTGGAGTTCTGCATGCATCACAAAGCACAGCTTTCTTTCCATTTTTGGTTTCAACTAGGAACAAAGAAGGTGGGCAAAGAATGATGCCTTTTCTCATCTTTGTTCAATGTCAGTGGTGAGCACCATTCATTCATATTTTAGCTGGATGTACCTTCTTTCTAGGTTTCCTATTCATAAAAACATGACAGAAAACACTTCCAGTGTAAAATAAATACAGTTTTATTCCAGGGAAATGTAGAGTTAAATTCCCTGAAAATGTTTATTTTTAACATGGCATAACCCCATGAGGAGAAAAACAGTATGTTTATTGACTTAATAGTCAATAAAAACTCACAATTTGAACGTACAAGTTGAATGAACTCACATTTGATATTGTGAAAGTTACTGATATTTAAAGTTCATTAAAGGTCATTTATAGAACGTATTAAATAAAAATTTCAGGGAAGGAAATAGTTTGAATTACTTTCTCTTTGAAGATTCAGAGAATAAGTCAACTTGACTGATAATGTTCGATGATTTAGAGTCATGAAGAAGATCTATTAGAGCATGCATTACAAATGGCACCGCACCCCTCCATAGGCCCCTTACTGACACAGGAAGCAATCTCAAACTGAGAATTTCCAGTACTCTTTAGGGAGCTTATTTGGTCATTTTTAGCCTTATCCCTGACTCTGTAAACAACAGACATTTAAGAGCCACCTAATCTTCATTTGAGACAAAATATGGACTTCAAACATCAAACATACATTCTTCTTATACAATATTTTCTTTGTATTCTGATTGTCATTTACACCCTTAGAGGGAAAGTATACTTTTGACTTCATCTATAGAATACCAAATACAGATTCAACCATGAATTTTTAAAACTATTTAGTAGATTGCCGAAGTATCTAAATGGCAGTAATGCACATTTCTACATTGAGTGGAGATATTTTAGATAGAATGGGTTATGTGCTCTTGTTCTTAATAACATTAAAAATAATTCATATACACTGACCTATATTTTATGAGCTTCAATACATACATACTAGAAATTTTAAGACTATGGATGTCAAAAATCTTCAGGATAGCTATTAACAGTGTTCTCAAAAACACTTGTCAGCCAGGTGGTTAGGAATTGCATGCTTTATTTCTAAATGAGAAAAAACAAACATCAGTGACATGTAAACTACGTTTTAAGTTTTCTTAGTTTTTCCTATAAACAGGCAAATGCCCAATGTTTCTTTGACAAGCCCGACTGTATTAGTGTTCCACGCATTGATAAGGACGAACCATGGCATGATACTTGAGCTTCTGTTGGGAAATGGAGCACAATTAAAGACACAAAAGCTGACCCTTAATTCATTCCTCAAGTTGACTCTGCACTCCTTACTCTTTAGTAAACAAGTTCCTATAGATAAGATCACTCCATTACAAATCTAACTTTTTTTGGTAAGTAATACTTTGTATTCAACAATAGTTGCTTTGCAATGCTCTCTTCATTGTAAGCATTTTCCATATACGATGTTATCAATCCTCACAACTCTATGAGATGTGCTATTATCATCATTTTCATTGGACAGATGAAGAAACTGAAGCCCAGAGCGGTTAATTAATTGCTCACAATCTCACAGCCAAGAAGTGGTAAAGTTGCAGTTCAAATCCTGCCCATTGAGCTCCGGAGTCCATGCTTTAATTCCAGTGCTTGGCTGCCCCTGAACATTCTTTCTTTTTCTGGCAGGTCTTTCTTCTGCTTTTGCCACTCATGGCTATCTAAAGCTGTTTAAATATCAGTTAACTTCCGAAGGAGATCGCATTAAAGAGCACCCAGTTCAAACTGCCGCCCCATCTCAAAGTGCTCTCTGCCGCCACGAAGAGACCCATTCCACCTCCCTCGTTTCTTGCTTAACCAAGTGTATCAGTCACTTATGTGCATCTTATGTTTGCCCTGTTTGAGCTTGACTTTGAAGGAAATAATATTTGCTGGTATATAATCCAAAAAAATATAAGTAGAGACAAAAATATGTGTTTTCCCATCCTTGTAGTTTGTAGTTTAGAGTGAGTCTAGAAGAAATAAGAGAGATTTGTTCGTTTTCCTTTCTATGACTCTTATTTTGTAACAATCTTTTTGTTTTTGTTTTAAATCATGATCTGGACTTTAGACTCACCATCTTCCAACTTGACGTGAGCAGAGCAGGGTAGGAAGGGAGAGACTCAAAGGCTGCCCAGAATTTGTGTCACACCAGAGTCTAAAAAGGGTCTGCATTGTCTCTCATTTCTGACCAGGCTTCGTCCTTCCTCGCCGGGGTGCGGAAGGAAGGAGCGGCGAACAGTCCAGGCACACACCCAGGCAGAATGAAGCCTGCAGGGTCTCATCTGGAAGTCAGCAGTGAGCAGCGCCCTACCAGGCAGGCATTAGAATAATGCAAAAACTCGACCTATTTCAGAAAAAATGTTTAAGAAAACGTATGCTGCACCTCAAGAGTGCGAGAGGAAACGGATATCTCCAACCTGGGCCAGCCATGCCCAACTTGCCTCCACCCCCCAGATCTCACTGCAAACCCTCTTTCTTACTCCCCTTATCCCTCAACCAAACTTCCCCGCCTGTTCTTCTTGTGTCTTTGCCTTCGGTCCATGAGATATAGATAGCACATAAAAACAGGTAAATCCCTGGAGCAGGATATCAACACATTTTGACTGTAGACGTTAGTCCTAGTTAATATATTATTGAAAATGTTATTGAAAAAGGGAGGGCAGCCGGGCGTGGCTTCCTCCGGCTTGGGGGAGGCAGAGACTGCGTGGGGGCTGCTCTGCCTGCTGGGTCCCAGAAGAAAGGTTAGAAGAGCGCTTCCCTCGCGGAAGAGCAGTCCGGTCAGCGGTCCAGGCGTACACACGGTGCCAGGCACAAGCGCGTGGGCTGCCCAGCCAGGGCTTCCAACCCAGGGCGAGTGGACTGAGTCGCGGAACGCGGCTGGCTCCCTAAACAGGCGCTCATGATCTTCCTGGACATCGACTGCCCGCGCTGGTCAGCTTCAGCCCTTATTTGCTCAAATCAACCAGACGTGATAGAAAGGAAGTATTTGTCCCCTTCAAAAGTACCTGACCATGTCCTTAAGAAGGGGTCGCGATTGATCGCACCTACAAATTGGGTATGTCTATAAATACGTAAGCAGTCATATTTTTAAAATTCGGTTTTTCCTAAGTTTTAATGTCACTGCCTTAGTCTTTCAGTGTGAAATGTTTTATCATGAATGTATGAACCCCTTTGATATTAACGTGCTTAACAAACTAACGGAAAAAATCATTCTGTTAAAGAACTATAAACACAGAAAGTGTATAATAAAACACTATAATCCTTAAGTAAAGACTTGTTATAGGGAAAAGTAAAATATGTTTAGTTGCCCTACTGTGTTTTTAAAAATAGTAATTTTGGTTGTGATAAATCTCTGAAATGCCTAAAATATTTTTACTAGCTTGCTTTTTGCTTAACATATCCTTTTCCTCTTGCATTAGATTATTAATATTAAATTGTTGCACAAATTTTATATGAATTTTTCAATTTACTTCTTAAATATTGGGGCAAAATCATATAACATCTACCCTAACTACTTTGTACAAAGGGAATTATATAAAAAGCATTCAGAGTTTTTAAAAAAGAATCATGTTTAAATTATAACCACAGTGTCAACTGTGATTACTTTTATTTGGAATATAATATTATAGTTGTGAAAATTATAAAGTATAAAATCTTTTGCCTGAAAATATTCTCTTGAATTTATAAAATAGTCAAATTAAAAATTCATCTAATTGTATAGTATTTATTTTTCTCATATATTTTTCTAAATGGTCTCTTATGAAGCATAAATGCTTTACTTCTTAATTTGAAAAGATAACATTATAAAAAATCAAATAATCCTTTGCAATATCTCTGCTGCTTTTGAAATCTTCAGCAAGGAATATCCAAATTTATATTTTAAAAAGCCACCAGATTTTAATTTCTGACAGTTTAGTGAACTGGGTTATATAGATATTTCTCCCATGCACGAAATATTTAATAATCATAGAAATCCCACTTTCATCATCCCGGTAGGCTTTATGCCACATCCCCTGATCTTTCATTGTATGAGGTTGCACAAGCCTTCCTTTGCTATGGTTTCTTATTCTAAAACTTCTAAATAACAAGAAACCTTGATCATTATTACATGCACATAACAGAATCCACCTAAACCCTGAATTGCCAGGTGGCTTGCCTCAGTTTCATGTATCTTTACATTTTTTCCTCCAACAGAAGAGAATATAAAGCGAGAAATCATCCCAAACTTCAAATTGCCTTACTATTTCCTATTATTTAAATAACTTGAAAATAAAGATCTGGCAAGAAATTTTACTTAAAACAAATGAAAGAAAACACAAATAGCATTTTATTTCAGCTTTTGTTTTGCTTTCTATTTTAACTCTTTGATAAAGTCCCATGTCCAACATCCACTCTGAAAAGCAAGCAGTAAAGTATAGATGTCTCCTTTTTAAATAATCAAGTGACTTTGCTTCCTCTTTTATGGACAACTGTTTCTTTAAGTTCATCCATGGATGCTGACTTTCCTACTTAGTACACTTATTAAAATTGCAAAGGGATTCTTTCCTGATGCAGACTGCCATCACACGGCTCTATCACGGATGCACTATCCTACGCAAGAGTTGGCATCCGGAGCAGCTTTCCATGTCTTTCCAGTTCATCAAATCCCCATTATTCTCTAATCACACATGAGAGTGTCATTTTTCCATCTCAATTAATAACTTATGTTTAGATTTAATTCCATATTATTTTAACTCTGAAACGTTGGCAGTTGTAGCACCCATATAAAAAGCCATGTAAATGAAGCATTATTGTGTAGATAATACATGTGAAAAACTGTGCAGTAACTCTGCAGCCACACCAGAGAGAAGTGTGAGAGCACATTGTCTACATAGAACTGAGGGTGTCCATTCTGCCCAACTTCCAATCGATATCTTCACTCCGAACTCTAAAACTCCCCTTTACCTGTAAAGATGAACATTGCTGGCTGACCAAAAGATATTATTTTGATGATATACACAAATATTTGAAAAGGATGTGCTTGCAAGACACCATTGCCCAAATTGAAGATCTCCCTTCTGTGAATAAAAACACTTAGCAACCCTATCAACTGCTTCGTTGTTATGCTAAATCATTTCTGCTGCCTTCTAATGGATCAGTTAACATTATTTTCATTTTTATCTAGCCAGCAAATTTTAACTCCTCTTTATAAATGGGACACTAGCTATTTGACTTCATAAGAATAATATCATGACAGTTTTGGAGCAGATAATTTTCTAATATTAATTATAGGATACCGAGATTTCTGATTGATCGCAAGCTTTATTTAGTGAAAATACACATTTGTATAGGAATTCAAGTACAGTATTTCAACATAAATCTGTGTTTGCTGTCTCAAAGTGTTAGAATTTCTTATCTCTTTACTTATATGGGTGCTATAAATTTTACTTTGAAAGGTACAGGTACTCTCTTTTTCATACAAATGAGGTCATTATTGATTGGCCTAGGAAATGGACTCCTGAGTGTTCATTTAAATTCCATTCCCTTAGGAAAGTAACATTTTTGTAACAATAATAAAAATAAAATATTTTAAATACAGAGTTGTATGTTTCCCCCCTCTTTGTTATTTTCTGAAAGTCTCTTACACATAGCTTAATAGCTGGATTTAGGTTTTTTCTTAAATTAAGATGCCATGAGTGAAAAAATCAATTTCTGCTAGTAGTATTATAATATCAATTTCCTTGGCAGAGTTGCTGAAAAGAGTTTTTATTGACTCTGAATCTAACTTACTAAGAAAAATTAGTGATATTAGCAAATGGGCTGTGCTATGCAAATCCCTGTGATAGAACACAGGATCAGATGTGAAGACGTATTTGAGCAGTCTGAAATGAGGTGCTGTGTTTCTTACCGTGAGATATTGACTTGAAAACAACCTTAAATGACTGCAATGTTAATTCAACGTCTTTACAACTACCCTGAGTTTAAGTTATTTTTCTCCATTTCTTCAAAAAAAAAAAAAACAAAACCCTGAAACTACTACATTTGGAACTAAAATAAAATGTTCTTTTCTTCTTGCCATTTCACCAAATGCAGGTTATATTGACTTGACCTAGTAAACTTTCTCTTAGGCCTTTACTCTAAGTCCTTTATATGTAAGAACATAAGTTATGGGAAAACTCTGGTCTAATGGAAATCACTGGGCTTATTATTATGCTACATTAATTTACTTGGTCCCATCAATGTGCCTGCTGATGGCAAATCTCTTTTTGTGCTGAGTTATCAGTCTCTACCAGATGGACATTTTTTACATTATTTTTTTATCATTTCTTGTTGCTCATTCTTCCAAAATTATTTTTATTCACTCTCTGAATTTCCAAAATGTGTTGTCACATCCTCCATGAAAGCATTGCTTTTGGAATGCAAACGTTACCTGGTGAACATGTAAGGATATTCTTTTTAAATCCCTTGTAAAATGCGAGGACAGGCCTGATGAATCTGCCTCGGCACTGTTGTCAGAGCGTGATGTCAGAATGAGATCAACCCTGCTACCTCTCAGCCTGGGCTCCTCAGAGACTTCCGGTACCGCTCAGGCCAAAGTGCCAAGCTTGTCTCTGTAAAACAAAGGCCATTCAGAAGCATGACCTTCTGTTACTCCTGACTTACACTGTGCCATCATTTCTCTTCGCATCTTATTACATAATTCCCATAGTTTACCATTTGTAACCACTTCAGATTAGCACTCCACACCATAAGCCCATACGTTGTTTTCAATAAGCAGAATGCTCTCCCTTAACTCCATCCTCACCATGGTTTTATAATTAATTTCTATGGATCAGCTTAGAGGTTCTACTCAAACATCATTAACTATCTGCAACCTTAACTAATTCTTTCCCACAGGCACAGTTCCTCACTCCATCCTTTGTAGTTCCTCAGCAATGTATACATGATAATATTGTGTTACTCGTAATGTTAGTTACAATTATCCAGTCTGTTGTTCTCTCATATTTTTATTGTGATTTCTGTTAAGTCATATTTACCTACATTGCTTCAGCAGCTAACATATTGCTTGATACAGAATAGCCACTCCGGTCTTGCAGGAAGGTAAGGATCAGATACTCCAACATTATTTGTAGACTGCAGCTTCCACTGCCAATTCATCCTCCTTGGTTCCTTTCTTCTTTCAGCCAACAAATAGGTATCGAGTGAAAATTTATGAAGAATATTTATTTCTTCTGTAATTGATGGATATGTAACCTCTTTATACCATGCCTATATCCCTTCCTCCTGGACACCTGTTTTTGGTCTTTCGATTGGTTATTCTTATGACTTTAAATAATAAGAAAATAGCTTTATTTCTCGATTCCTCAGTAAGCCAGTTACCTGGCTCCTTCCAGTGAATAAGGATGCCAGACCTCCTTTCTCTACCGCTTTCTTTCAACTCCCAAATTCAGCCATATGTGCTTTCTCTTTAATAAGCACAATGGCATTTATGTTCTGTAATGTAAAGCATAATTGTCCTTCAGCATTTTTGTATATACAAAATATTAGTGGCTATTTGGTTAGGACTCTGTAAATATTACATACTGCATAATGTACTATAGTTGTATTTCTTTTGGTGTACAGATTTATTGTTTTGCTTTGTTTTATTTGGTTCTGTGTTGTTTTATTTTTCTCTGGAGTTTTTACTTGCAATTTTTTTTATTGATTGCCTTTATTGCATCCTTAAATTGTCCCAAATTCCTAAGGATAATATTAAATCTCTGGGATTCCCCCTTTTTCCCAGAACTTTCTCCTCAGCCCCGCTCCCGTCTGGACTCAGCTCTCCAGGCCTGCTGTACCACTGACATTTTTAGTCACCCTTCAAAAAGCTCCTCAGTTCTATCTCTTCCTTTTTCTTGGTTTAAATGCCCAAAGTCTGTCTTCCGGTGGCTTCTAAAGGAAGAGAGATATATCTGCATGCTTTCCAGACATGAAAATATGTGTTTTTTAGCTTCAAGTTTGATAGAGAGATTAACTGAGTATGCAATTCTAGATTAAACCATTATTTCTCAAGCTTTCAAAGTTATTGCTGTATTAATTTCTAGCATCCAATTATACAGATGTGCAGTTGATGCTAATCTGTTATTTGTTGCTTTATAGATGAACTCTTTGTTTCTTTTAAGGAGTTTTAAAGTCATTAAATTATCCTTTGTGTTGTGAAAACTTCACAATTATGAGTCTAGTTATTTTTCACACTTTATGCTGGGGCATTGACCCTTCTGTTTAAGGAAACTATCTTTTACTGTACCTTTGATGTTGCTATTAGCTGAGTGTGGGCCCACCTGTGTTGTTATATATATACTATACATGTATATACGCATTATAAGTTCCATGTGTCATATGTTATATATATATACAATCTCCTATGTAATATCGTTCTTCCGTTTGCTCTTTTCATCTATTTCCTAAGTGATTCCCTTGCCTTTATTTGTCAAAGCTTGTATTAAAATTCTAATTTCTGTAACCGTATTGTATTTCTAAGATATTGCTTCATTTAGAGTCACCAGTTTGAATAAATAATCATCAAAAATAAATCTAGTTAAATGTTACTATTTAATGTAATAAAACGTTACAATATTTTATAGAGCAAAGGAAATGCCTCAACTTAAAGGCGAGTGTAAGTGGAAAGACCGTCCGCCACGCCGACTGTGCTTTAATCTGCTGTTACTGAGCAGCAGTAGACTAATAGACTGATAAAGCAAAACTAAAATCAGGATCATTTAGCCTTACAATCAGAATTTTAATGCAGTAAATACACGGGGAGTGTGTTTCTGCCCTCATACTTATTTTCTGTATCCAAAAAATGAAAATTGAATATAGTGTAGCTCATAACTTATGGAAATATTTTTGTGGAATTAGAGATTTTAAAAAGATTTCATCATTTCACTTGATCTATGCATTGTACAATACCAAGCTTATAAAACTTTGCAAACCTTATATTCAGCAAATGAGTAATATTGCTTCATATTGAACTAGTATTAAGTAAAAAAAAATTATAAAATTCTAGTGGTTTTGAAGCTAAAATTTCTATGATGTTTCATTATGAAGTTACATGTATACTAACTTATGCCATAAGGAATCCATTCAAATCCAACTTTATCTCATTGTTTACTTTGTACCTGTTTAAAAACTTGCTCTTTCTAAAAAACAGTTTAAGAAAGTGAAACCAGAGACACAAAAGGATGCCAATTAGATTGCAATTCAAGCCAGGTTCCCAAAAGTCGACACTGATTTTTTTAAATTATGTTCAATACAAAAAAATAGATAGTGTGGTCCCTATTTACAGCAGCTCCTCTCGGCCTTTCGCCATTTGTCTATCCATGGCGGTGTTGCTGGCTGCCCCAGGCGGGGCGGGGGGAGCGGCAATGACACAGAGGCAGGAAGGGGAACAGTGTAATTCTGTGCTGTTGGCTGTTCCCAGAGATGAAACTATAATTCACAAAGTGATAGATAACAGAAGGTAATTTTATGGTTACTAAGAATGAGTTTGCATTTGTTTGTGTAGTTACTATATAAATTTATAGATGCATTTTGTTTGTATCGCATTTTAAATTTTAGTGGCTGAGCAGGAAGAGGATTGAAGGAGTGCGAGGAGTATGTTCATGAACTTCTTCAGCAGCCGCTTGTAAAGGTGTACTGTAATTCAACATGAAATAGGTTCAGAATGTTCCCACAAACTCATTATAAATCAAGCTGCTTGGAAGGTATGGTGTTATTAAGTTTGTTTTTTTGATTTTCTCTTGCCCTTCCTCCATCATCTTATCTAAAGTAAGAGTTTAAAAGCAGGAAAAGTAATTCAGCCAGGACCCTCTTTTAGCGGCTGAAATAAAAAGAGTCTTGTTAGATACATTTCACCATAAATGTGGCTCCAAGAGCCAGGGTTTCTTCTTCTTGCCGTACCATTGACTGACTTTGAGATCTGCTGTCTGGCCGAAGCTTGCTTAGGGAGCAGTTAGTTTATGCACGCAAAATCAGGCTTGCATTTTGGAAGCCGTAGATTACTGTCACAGGAGTCCACAGATCGTGATGAACCTCTGCTCATTCTAATAATAATGCTGCGGGTTGCCTCTTCATTAAGCCCAGTTAAAACAGGACAAGAGTTACAAAGGTTTACTCTTTTGTCCTGGAATATTCATTTGTGCTAGAAATTCATTTTGATAGAAATATATCATTTTTTTTATGTGTTGGGAAGCTTCAGGTCTTATTTACAATAAAAACTGAACGTGGTAAGAATGGGCTCCCGTTGACACAGAGAATTATACCTACATTACACTGGTAGGTCATTTTAAGATTTTAATTGCTTGAAGGCAAGTCGTTGTGCCTGATGTATTACAGTGACTGGCGCCTAGTTGATTTTCCATGTATGTGTATTGAATAGGACAGCATTAAACTTTGAGAAACCTGTTTTATGTCACAAATTTCTGTCCCTCATGCTTGCCAAGTTCTCAATGCACATTTTTACCTAGTAAACAAACTACTGCTCAGTCTGAGTTGTTCTCCTTTAATCATTCTGGAAATTGGTTCCCCCCTATGTTTTCCCATCCCTATGCCACAACTTGGCATAAAATAGGTTCCAAATAATTGTTTACTAAGCAAATGAGAATAAATTAAAAATATGTTGCAGTCATAAAGTATCAGGAGTTTAAATAAATAATTGGAAAATTATACAATGTAAAAGTTGTCTTCATCTGAAGCATGAAATTCTAATTATTGCCCATTCAGCTAATTATTTAAACAGTCTGTAAAAATAGATCAAATGGGCAAATGACTTTATATTAACACCTAAAAACTAAAGGTAATATACAAATGCAAAGTATTACTAGAAAAAATCTGTTTAATTAAATTAATCAAACACATATTGACTACTACAGCCATAGCCTATGCTACATTATTTAGAATATTTTTAATTTTTTAAATTTATCTTGTATTACTTTTTATTAAATTTATTGCAGTGGCATTGATTAATAAAATTATGTATGTTTCAAGTGTAAAATTCGATAATACATCATATGTATACTGTATTGTGTTCAACACCCAAAGTCAAGTTGGCTTCCATCATCATTTATCCCCTTTTACCTTCTTCAGCCTACCCCCAGCCTCCTTTCCCTCTGGTAATCACCATACTGTTGTCTTTGTCTATAAGTTCGTTTGTTTGTTTGCCTAGTCCCTTCACCTTTCTCACCCAGCCCACCGGCCCTCTTCCCCTCTGACAGCTGTCAGTTTGTTCCTTGTGTCTATGAGACTCTTTTTGTTTGTTTGTTTTGTTCTTTAGATTCCACGTATAAGTGAAATCCTACAGTACTTGTTTTTCTCTGTCTTATTTCAGTTAACATAATGTCCTCCAGATCCATATGAAATATAAGATTTCCTTCTTTTTATGGCCCTGTAGTATTCCATTGCGTACATGTACCACAACTTTTTTATCCACTCATCTACCGATGGGTGCTTGGGCTGCTTCCAGGTCTTGGCTGTTATAAATAATGCTTCAATGAACGTAGGGGTGCTTATGTTCTTTCAGATTAGTGTTTGGGGTTTCTTTAGATATATTCCCAGAAATGGAATCACTGGGTCATAAGGCAGTCCCATTTTTAATTTTTTGAGAAAACTCCATGCTGTTTTCCATAGTGGCTGCACCAGTCTGCACTCCCACCAACAGTGCATGAGGGTTCCCTTTTCACCACATATTTGCCAGCACTTCCTGTTTGTTGAGTTATTGATGGTAGCCATTCTGACAGGTGTGAGGTGATATCTCATTGTAGTTTTAATTTGCATCTTTCTAATGATTAGTGATATTCAGCATCTTTTCATACAACTTTTGACCGTCAGTACATCCTCTTGGAAGAAGTGTCTATTCAGGTCCTTTGCCCATTTTTTAACTGGATTGTTTGTTTGTTTGGTTTTTTTTTATATTGAGTTGGATACTATTTTTATAAATTTTTTATATTAACCCCTTATCAAATGTATCATTAGCAAGTATGTTCTCCCATTCAGTGAATTTCATTTTGTTGATGGTTTCCTTTCCTGTGCAAAAACTTTTTAGTTTGATGTATTCCCATTTGTTTATTTCTTCTTTTGTTCCCCTTGCCCAAGGAGATATATAGGCAAAAATATTGCTATAAGAAATGTTTAGTACATTTTTAAAAAGTGATGCAGCATTTCATATTTTTTGAGCAGCAATTTTCAACTGGTGTGCCATTGAAATTTTTAAAACATGCAAGCTTGACTGCTTAGTCAGGGGCACTGACCTCTTTTTCTCTCAGGTTGTCCAAATTTTTTTTAAAAATCACAGCAGCCAACACAGCAATAGCTGTCTGGTGTGAATGAATCAAAAGTATACCTAATTTTTGTCAGATCAGCAAATGATATATTTTTGGGTGTGCTGCAGAATTTTAGTAATTGGTTTATGTGTGCCATAAGCTGAAAAAGGTTGATAATCGCTGTTTGAGAAGGCTTTAGTATAGCCAAAAGGAAATAACCTAATGAAGTAATTAGAGGTTAATGATGAATTAAACTATGATATAGCCAAATGGGACTAATCACTTTTCTGTAAATATATTCAGTAAGTATTGTTTTCTACCTGCCTACAAATTACATATGATATTCCTCATGCCTAGAATTCCCTTGAGTCCATTCTGCACATCCCAAAGTCTACTCTTCCTCTCTGTCCAGTTCATGACACATTGTTCTGCAGCCACTTCTAGACACACCACTAAGAATTACTGTGTCCTTTCTCTATGATGTTACTACACTTTGATCTATAATGCACACTAAACATAGTCTGCTTTACATCACAGATTTGCACACTGACTCTCCACATATAGATTGAAAGCCCCTTAAGGATCAGAACTTAGATATTAAAAAATATAAAGTATTGTCTGATACATGAAAATATATTCAATGATAATTTTTGCCTTTCTCCCTTTTTTGTTTCTTCACTCCCAACAGGGCTTTACATTTAGTAGCTTTTTAAAAATAATTGATATTGAGTGACATAAGTCAGAGTTATATTGGGTATGACAGAAGTTTGAAAATTAATGTAGAAGAGAAAGAAGGGAGTGCTATGATCAAAGATCATTTCATAGAGAAAGTCTAACTTCAGCTGGAATTTAAGGAAGAGTAGAGAATAGACAGAGGTGACTTCAGGAATAATAAACAGGATTTGCAAAATCAGGAAAGCAGGAGGTATTAGTGCAGGTTTAGGATCATTTAATGTTGCAGTTGAGAAAGTCGCCAGAACTATAACTGGGAAACAGGATGAGGTGGATGTCAGAGGAGCTGATGGCTGCACACAGAGCTAGGAACAGGGAGGTAAAAGGAAGATACCACAGTCTCATAATCAGAGGAGAGAGAGAAAGAAATCAGGATTTTAAGCTTAATCTGGCAGCGGAGTATAGCATAGTATGGAAAAAGAACAGATTGGACATGACCAGCTAAAAAGGTGCCATAGTATTAGGAATAAAAAATAATGAGTTCCTAAATTAGGTTTGCAGCCAAATAAATGGAGAGTGTAGAGAAGAGTCTGAAACATATGAGTTAAATATACTTGGTGACTCTTCGTATATAGGACAGTGATTTCCTGTCTTTCAAATTTATTATTATCACATAAAAATTTTTACAGCACTGACATAGTTGTGTCAAATCTTATTTCGCCAAGTAAGAACATTAAAATGATAATGCTGTGTCTACCACTACCATGTTTTCATGAAAGAGAAGATATTTTAACACGAAAATGTGGTGAGGACTTTGTGCATTCTCTCCCACAAGTCTTTGCTTGATTCTGATTGCCCTGGAGTGGCCCACCTACTCTTTGAAACTCCACTCGTCCATCTCCTGAAACTCTTCTCCAGGAAGCTTTTCATAACTGCAGATAGGGAGAGCCGAATGTGCTTATTGGCCCTTTATGCAGATTGCATTCTTCCTCATATTAAATGTATTTATTTGCATAATTGGTTCTTATATTACAATGTAAGCTCTTTAAGGACATTTATCTTAAATCATTCCTCATTGAGTAGCTGGCACAGAGTTGTTCAAAAGGCATAAGAACTTCTAATATCAGAGGCTGGAAGCAGGGGTGGCACTGGAAAGAAAAGAGAAGAGGAGCTGGTTAGAAACAATGGTCCATTTTTGATATGCTGGATTTCAAGGTATGAAATAATAACTGGGATAGTAACAGGAAATATGAGCAATTAGGGGTATGAATGAAATTTTAGACACTGAGTTATATTAGGGAGTTATCTGCATAGAAAGGATCATTGAAATAGATAATATCTATTTTTTAAGATTTTATTTGTTTATTTTTAGAGAGAAGGGAAAGGAGGGAGGAAGAGAGGGAGAGAAATATCAACGTGTGGTTGCTTCTCACGCACCCCCTACTGGGCACCTGGCCCACAATCCAGGCATGTGCCCTGACTGGGAATCAAACCAGCAATTCTTTGATTCTCAGGTTGGCAATCAATCCACTGAGCCACACCAGCCAGAGCTGAAATAGATAATATCTTGCTGAAGTATCTGAACCCTGAAGAAAACAAAGGACATATACAAAGAAAGGTGCCTGATGGCCAACTCAGCTCAAATAAAAATAAATATAAATACATACATACCTGCATATGTACCCCAGAGCCTAGCAGTCATTTCTGCTCAGGGGCTGCTTGTGCAAACTGCACTTCACAGACAATCCTGTACTGGAATGCCTGCCTGCCTGCCTTCACTGTGTTTCTGCCATCTGAGCCAGCCCTTACAGAGAATCCTATTTCAACCAGTAAGATGCAGGCTTCCTCCATTCATTTGGACCTGCAGACGGCTCTGAACAGTCAGAGTGACTCTATTATGACCAGTCAGGACAGTACCTTTGAACCAATCAAATTGCCTGGATTTGGAGTCCTCATTTTCGTTAGGATGGATCAATCAGGAACCAGAGACAGGGACTTCTGTACATGTAAGCCAGTTCCCCTCTGGCTCTGAGAACGCACTTTCCCTTCCTGGCTGAGCTGAGACACAGAAGATGTCTCAGCAGAGCTGAGCAGAGCAGAACAGACCAATGCAGGGCAAAGCAGACTGGCGCGGAGCACAGCAGACAAAACCACTGAGCAAAGCAGAACTGTCTAGCCTGGGAGGGGCCTGGGCCCCAGGGCTGACTCACAACTGTGCTGTTTTCACAGCTGTGCTGTATCACAATTGATCTGTTTTGCACGGAATAGTTCTCTTCGTTAGCACACCCCAAATTGGGAGATTCTTGTTGGTGTAGAATTGGCGCCAATGACCATCAGTTGTACTCCTAAACAGAGAAGAGAATGAAATTTGGTGAGAATTTTGGAGACTGCCTTGGCCAATGCGGAGGAAAAAAAGAGAAACTGGTGGGAGACAAGGGAACGAGGGAAGAAAAGGGAGACCAGCAGAAGGTGCTGTTCTCGAAGCCAATGAAGGACTGACTGGGCGTCAAAGGCTGGATGGAGGTCAGAACTCAAAGAGTTGCTCTTCCTAATTTGTACATGCTACCCTAGCAAACACACACAACAGTCTGAAGTGACTGCAAACACTGACTTACAACCGCCATGAAGTTATGTCCTTGAGAGAAAAAATCAAGTGAGAATGCACTCTTTGTTGGGATGCATCTCCACAACAACTATAAATTATGGAGTGGATGCTTTGCAGCAGTATGTCCATGAAAACAGTTCAAGAAAGGTTATATATAATTCTGGTTCAATGTACACTAATTTATTTTTCATTCTATTTTTAATGAATTTGCATTAAAGAGGTTCTTTTGAAGTCAAAAATGTGTTATTTTTTAATAATTTATTTCTGAACTTTAAAAATTAATAATATTTGCACAGGACCATTTTATAATCACAATATGAGACTTCAAGGTGTGAATTATGATATAATAACTCCTAACCTGTGCATTTAAACAAGCACTCTTCCATGGCCTCATTCTCAGCAAAGCAAACGTGTATGAATTATTATGCAATAACTCATGCTTTGTCACATATTATTACTTAATTATGGAGGAAAATGAGAATTTCAACTAATTTCACTCTTGGAAAAAATAGAACATTTTATCCTTGAAAATAAAAAGAAGTTCAGATGCTCAATTGACATAGTCAAATCACTTTAAGCCTTTCTCCACCAAGACCACTCTACTTTTTATAACACCATTTCCCACCTCTTCTTGCAAATCTCAGGAACTTTCTAAGAAAAACAATTAAAAATCACAGCAGAGCTCTCTAGTCTATAGTTCACAGAATTTTCCATTTAGATACCAACAAGAAACTGCTATATTACTTCAAAATTGTTTCAAAGTATTACAAAGAGAAGTAAAAATATCATTTCTCTTTTTAGCATAAATGAGCAAAAAAATAAGGGAGGAAAGAAAAAAGGAAGGAAGGGAGGGAAGGAGATAGAAAAAGTAAGATTAAAACATAAATTTATATTAACTATGGTGATTTTCTGATAGTTTTTAAAAAAATAGAAAAATCCCTTCAAGACAATACAAAATATACTTGTCTATAACCATTAGTATACAGCATATATATTTTCCAGGAAAAGATATAAATTGTCTGTCAGGGGTATAACAGATAGTCATCATTAAATGATAGTGGAAGTTTATCTCAAATTGAAGGTAATGAAATTATTTATTCTATGCTTTTCCTGATGTTGAGGCATTTTTTTCCTGCTTTTATGAAGCTTACCATATAGAAAGGAAAAATGAATATACTAGAACTACGAAACCAATAGCAGTTCAATAAAATAGTCAATGTACCAAACAAATACTACAGTCAGAAGAACTCTAATCCCACAGATGAATCACTAAAAAATGATGTATTAAAAATCATGTGGGGTTTCTGTGTCAGATCAATGGATAAAAACTTCGAGAGGAAAATAAAAGGTCACATATAGAGGTGGGAAAAAGTACATTTACAGTTGGAATACAAATAAATAAGAATAAACTGAGTTTTGCATACTCACAAATGTAAACCTACTTTTGCCCCACTGTGTAAAGGAAGAGGAAGCCACCAACCCCCTGACCAGTGGGTGCCGACTGATTGATCTGTCTGCATAACCACGAATCAATATCAATAGATTAATGTTTAAACTTTGTGGCATAAACTCTCTCAGAAACTATTCTTTTCTTTTACTTATTGTTGTGATCTCCCACTTTAATTTACTGTTTTTGGTATATTGGGCATGTATTCTCCACCTTGAGTGGAGAATATCGGCGATTTAATGCTGTAAGCTCTAGTACACTCAAATCGTGTGACACCTTCTCAATGAACACCGAGTTTTCGGTGACACCACTAATGAGCAGCAGAATAACACAGGGCTCAAAGCCATGCTTCAGAACCACAAACTTGTTCTTATCTTGACACAGACTTTGACTTATCTTGAAGTTTTATGCTAAGCCATTGACACCTTCTAAATAATCTCTCCCTTGTAAGGGATACCTTGCTCTGTCATATTTTGGTTTAATGCCCCAGTGATGGCTGTATAATCTGTCAGTGTACCTCAAAAGCAGCAAAACAAGGTGAGTGTTTGCAGTTTAAGTTTTCTGATTACACAGCAGCACAGTCTGGTATCAACCCTCAGTCTTCTTCAAGCTGGTTTAAACCTGGTTCATCATGTTGTCCTCAGTGTCATCTGTGTTGAATTGCATGTCCATATGGTCATGGGTGACCAGAACACAATCAAAGTCAGGAAATATGTTCTTATATCACTTGTTACATAGTCAGTGATTTATACATTGACTTAAAGTAGGTTTCATTGACTTACAGGGTAATTCTTGCTATAAATAGGACTTTGATAGTAACCAGTCATTTAATGTTTTATGTAGGTTTTGTTTTAGTTAGGTTATGTCACATAAAATAAATTTGTATGTTTGGGGGGAACACATATCCAAGATGAAGCAGTATATTCCCATAATCATATACCTCTTTTGTGTATGTTATAATTATTTTATCTAGAATATTCATGAAAATCATTTTTGAATATTTTATTTAGGCAGAAATTTGAGACGCTTGGGATAACCAAGGTGGTCATTGCTTTGCTTAAAGCTGCACTATTTCTGTGTTTATGAATGCCTTCAAATGAAAGCTTCTTTAAAGAATAAATTATTCATTTAATGAGAACAATAAAAATAAGTTTTCCCTCATTGAATTAGATAAATTTCTAATTAGTCTTCTGATTTGCTGAGGTCTGGATCTCATTTAATATTTCCTGGTCTGAGTGCAATATAGTTTTATATACTCTAGTTAAAGAGCTATGACAAAGGGCCAAATACCACAGCAATAAGCAATTAAGAAAATTAATCTTTTTAAAGAAAAATAAGGAGCAGAGCAGCTAAGCGTTCACCTCAGAATGGCAAACGCTGGAAAAGGAAAGCAGCTTACTGAAGTTACATTACATTATAATTACACATTGTATAACAATATTTATTATTGCCGTATGTTTCTACTCCTTAGTTCAGCCAGCAAGATATATCACAGATGCCCCTACTAAATCCTCTTCAATCCGCATACAAGATTAAACTCACGACTGGGCCCGTACTTCATATGAGAAGTTTTCCTCTCACGAATGTTGGAGAAATGGTATCATGTTCTGTTATCTCTGTGGGTGTGGGGAGGACCAGTGTCACGGAGTCCAAAGCTGCTTAATCCCAATGTCTCTCATTCCTGTCCGAGACAGCTTTTTGTCTCCAAAGTCCTTGAAGTTAAACTGGTGAATGCTGCAAATGGTAGTTTAAACAAGGAATAAACTAGCTAGAGAATCTGCAACATTGAAGATAAATTGAAGGAGTGACAAACGCTTGGTGACTTTCTAGGTATTTCTTGAACAAATAAAAAAACAACCAGCTTGCTCTTAGGGATAAATAAACAAACAAAGCTAGAGTTTATATTCTTTTGTCTAAGTTTATCCAGTGTCCTGTTTTATGCTATTTAGATTTTTGTGATTATTTTTCTGTTTGTATGTTATCAGCTAACAGTTTTAACCTAGTATTTAATGCCTCTCATACAAGAAAAAAAAAAATTCTTGCCAGGGATCTATCTTCTGTTCCTCACTTGAAAAATAAAACTTGTTAAAGAATAAAATTCTAAATATGCTTCAATTAGCAATAGCCAATGCTTTTGAGACTTTCTTCATAAAACTAGTTATTTCATAAGTGTTCATGTTATCTGTTTTTTTTGAAAGAGCTATGAAGTCAATTATTTCACAGTACAATATCTTATATTCCTTTATTCTAGCTAAAACTTAGTGAGGTGGTTTGTTATATCCTTATAAACGTCTGCCCTTTTAACATGCTATAAATGCATTCTAAAATTTGTGCTAGGTTCTAGTTGTTATGGGGAAGAATTAATGCATTCTATTAAATTTAACTTTTGCTGAAACACTCCTACATCAGCTAAAGCTCAGAGCTGTAACTGGAGAACCAGCTTCTACAGCAATTAAGGAATAAAATACCTGGCTTTTATAATCCATCTTTTGTTCTGGGAAATGCCCATACTTAAATCAGTGTGGCGTGAGACAAGGGCTTGTGACCACTAAATATTTAATTTCATCAAAATCCATCCATATTCCATGCCTTGACAAGCCCGTTACTAGATAGATATTATTTAAACAAGCAGGAATATTTCAATTAAGTGAATATTCAAATTGCTGAAGTGATTATACCATATGTCTGCTCAAAAACCTACTGTACTCCTCACAAAATAAAGGAAGCAATACAAATTCCTCAGCCTAACTTGCTGGTCTATCCACCATCCCCTAAATCCATACTGTTTTTTAGCCACCTTCATCCCTTTTCAAAAGCAGTTGCCTATTCATAGAATATATTTTCTCCCTACTTATTTAAACCCCACCAGTTCTTCCAAGTCCGTTTCAATGGCAACATAATTGCTGATATCCCAACCACATTTAACTTTGCATCTTCAGTGTAGTTTCTATTCCAGTCCTCCTACCAGTGCAATTTATGAGTGCTTACTTTATACCTCACACCCCCTGCAAGACATGAAAGATCTATTCAATAGGAGCATAATTTGAGATGTGTTTTTAGGTTTTCTCTATAGCTCAGTGACTTGAGCATAGTGGATGCTCAATAAATGTGTACAGATTTGAGATAGACAGCAGACAGTACCTCCATTAGGCCCAGGTAAAGGGACTGCTGCCTGGGGTGGACCTCATGCTTGATGCGGCCTGCATCTCACACACGCATGCAAAATTAGGTGTATGGAAAAGCACATAGGTATCTCTGTCATTAGTACCCATGTGACTTCTGTGTTTAATAGAGCTCTGGCTCCGCAGAAATGCTCATTTTTGGTGTCTCGTTGCCCATTATCCTTAAGCCGAGACAACTGTGGTACAATGTCCTAAGCTTTGCAGGTTTTGCCACAACCTGCCACAGAAACACTTAGGTTACAGAGTAGGCATATTAATTAATTTAAATTTTTCTCTCCTAGCACATGATTACAATAGATGCTTACATGGAGAATAGTATTTCCTGGGAATACTCATCAGCCATCTTCTTGTTTCTCTTTGTATTAAAGTTAATGACGTTTATGAAGTAATGTGGCATTTGCAACAGTTGTCACCATGAAGTTAAAAAATATTTTGCCATACTAGAAATTCAAGTGACCCTTAAATTTATATACTTGTGGGCCTAGGTGACATGTGCTTTAACAGAATACCAGTTATTTACATTGGTTATTAGATTGTCGTTAAATATTAGAATTAGGAATTGTTTTATTTGAACAAAATAAGATTTAAATTAATTTTTTAAATATTAAATTGACATTTTCAGCTTATTTGCTTTATGTTTATTAATAATTTGTATTATTTTAATATTAATAATTTTAGATAGCTAAAAGAATGTTTTTCAAAATAAATTAAATACTTTTAATTTTTTATTTTTATCTTTTGCATAAGTGTATCTTACAAAAATAAATTCAGATTTTATATAATTTAATGGTGAGTACAATGGCAAAATCCAAAAACTTTTCTTTGTCTGGATTTTTTTCATCATTTTATTTGCTATTTTATATATTTTATAATAAAATGTTCATTTTATTACATGAAAATATGTATTAAAAACACACATGTATATAAAATCACCCATAACACAGTCACTTACATTATTTAAAATTTGAATGAAGACTGGCCACTCTCTACTACTATTCTCATTTTGTGCATAGACTTCCAATCTTCCCAACGCATTTTCCTGAACTTACACAGTCATATATGCATACCAGCACAGACACATTTTTTAACAAAAAAATCTGAATCATAAACTATACACTCACCTGCAACATAATATATCCAAATTTCCAAAAGCAAAATTTAAAGGGAGATTTTTGAAGGAAAAAAAGAGTTTCTAATTGCTGTAACATTCTGCAACTATATCAGAATATAATACTTTGATATTAAATTCATCGAGATTCTTTTTTTGCCTTCTGAAATTGACTATAATGTAGATTTATTTCTGGAATTGCTTTTAATTACTGATAACACTTCTATATTAGTGCCTGTGCCAGATTACTCAAGTTGATTTTTGGAAAGCAACTGACATTTAGAAATTGACCCCCTTTTTTGGAGCACCATAAATAAAATCCCTAAAATAATATAAAGAATAAAAAATTAATTCCTCAGTGCTCACTGACAAGGCCATGTGAAGTCAGGTGACTTTCATAAGGAAATCAGTGGACTTTTTATAAAGAGGAATAGAAGTATGAATTTTGAATTAAGAAGAATGGTCACTTTCTAGTCTAAAACGCTGTCTTTAGCCACTGGCTAAACATGGCCACAACGCACAACAGAGGATGGGAAATACAGAAAAAAAATCCCAAATGTCTAAGGTTCCCCTGCAGATGCATCTTACTTATACCACAAAAAGAGAGGGAGAGAATGGGAGGTTCTATGGACAGCTATTTCCAAAAGGAGATTTCACCCTCAATTCCCTCCTGCATTTAATCAAATGCATGCGTTGTGTTGTTTATTGCTCCAGTGCTGTGAACATTATCACTTAATTAAATTGTTTTCCTGTTTGACTATCATAAATGCCACATCTCTTTAAAACCATATTTTATTTAGTTAAAAGTTTATCATCTACAGAAAAGATTAGTAAGTCGAATGGGTAACTATTTCTGCTCAAGTTAAAATCAATAATATTTAGCCGAGCCTTAAATGCTAAATTCTAAAACTCTGTTTTTCACTTTGCTGCAGCCCTGGATCTAAACATCGCTGACTGTTCCTTCTCCTGTGTTCATCTATGATTTATGGCTGTTCTAGCAGGTGGGACGAAGCTTCAAGGCCTCTTGCAGTGTTTACGCTTCTAATAATCAGAGGCGTTTTCATTTCTTACTCTTTTTTAACTGAGAATAACATTCTCAGTGTTAGAAACTCATAAAAATAGAATTTAAAATCGTGCAGAGCTTAATCTGTGCCCTAAAATAGTTAATGTCTGAATTTTTACATTTAAAAATGTAATTCTATAAAACATGCCTTCAAATTTCATGTAAAACAAAATCAACTTAGGTCCTGGGATAAAGGTATTTAGCTCTTCCTTATTTCTTCATCTCTCAAAAAAAATCTGAGGAAAGATAAAGTTTTCAAATGCCTTTGAGTGGCTTCAAACATTAAAATTCTTCTGGCAGCAAACATGAAACTATAACTCACTCTTTAAGAAATGGTGTTGCTATTTTTCTATTTAATTTAGTTAATGAAAATGGTTATAAATAACATTACAGAATGTTTAATATTGAAATACAAACTATGAATTGCTTGAACATGAGAAAGTTTGTCATTCAATCACTGTAAAAATTAGTTTTTGTTATGTTGGACAAGTTGAAAATTACTTTTTTAAATAGGCACATTAACCTTTTCACCAAAAAATGTCCCCCAAAATGAAATCAACACTTTTCAGAGAAAATAAATTCAAAGTCAAATTATTGTTAGCTTAATAAAAAAAAAATTATCCATTTACTAATTTGAGTTACTAAAGTATATTTTGCCAGAAATCTTCTTTAGGAAGTAAGGTGAAAAGTTCAGTTTCTATGGCTGTATTCCAATGTAATTTTCTTTTTTTGCTCTCTGATATCAACTTATCTCTCTAAAATTTAAAAAAATTAATTTCTTTTACATTATATGGACAGTTATTTATTTACAAAAAACAGTGACATGAAAGAAATTTAAAAAATTCTTATAGTGATTTCTTTTTAGTGCTTTCTATTTTCAAATTATTCCATCCATTCAAGTTCAATATGTAATCTAAATGAAATACTACAAATAAGATATATTAAAACTGAGTAAAATTATACTGTATAATACATATTAATACTTTTGAATCTACTTTGAAATTTAAAAATTTAGACAACAAAGCATTTACTTTTAACAAACTTATATGTCCATGTAATGAGTTTAATATGCTTTGAATCTTTTAGTCAATTAACCTAAAATCCAAAAGAGTAATTTTCCTAATAATTTGTATTTACCTAAATGTTACTTGACTATGCAAGGTCTACAGAAAACAGATAATTTAACTTGCTATAAAATTAAAGTTTTATATATTGAGAATCTGGCCTTTCTCGAAGACACTCATAAAACATTATGGACTGATTCCCCAAAATACTGAACCCAATACTGAAAGAATTGACCTTTTTAATCATCATTAGTAAATTTACGTCTGAAACATCAGAAACACTGTAACAGTATTGACCTACACAATGGCATGTCCAAAATCGCCCTTTCCTTTATTTTCAAACTTCTATTTGTAGGGAAAGGAAATAACCTTTACTGTATAGTAGGCATAAAAGGAACCAGATGATTCATCTCTGTGAATCTGCTTGTTGAATTTGATGGATCATTCTTAAAAGCGACGTTGCTAATCTTCAGGTTTTCTTTTTTAGGTTATTCACAGATCAGTGGGTTTTCCAGCTAATACGGGTCTGATGCTCTTCTGTCTTCACACATGGTATTCATCATATCTTGACAAGAAAAGACCTTCAGTCTACAAATAACCTTCACTGAAGTAAGACATGTAAGTGGGTTTCTTTATGAAAGATAGATTTTATGGCTGAATAAAAAACAACTGTAGTTAAAAAGTGTCATTGCATGGCCTTATTGGAAGATTTTTTTTTCTTAAAGGAACTTTAATGTTTGTTGTTGAAACTATTAATAGACCAAAAATAAAGTATTAAATTACTTTATCATTAACCACAAACGCAACAGGAAGGGTTGATCAGCTCTGTATTTTATCATTCTGAAGCGTTCAGCCTTTAAAATATTTAAGCATCCACATTAGTTCTTGTCAAACTAGCACAAAGCAGTGCATAATATGACCCGTGTGTGAGAACAGAACAAGATAAGAGGTTACAGACCGGGTGAAATTTCCACAATGGGATTGCCCTGTGCTACAGATAATAGCTGGGCTTCCTGTTTCCAGACAATTACTGAATGATGTTGAATGTTTTCTTCATGTTTTCTCATGGGCATGCTACGGAGAGAATCAAGTTTAGTTGATACTGAACTACGAAGGATGAAACAATGAATTTGAGGCATCCTACAACACACTGTATTATTTCATATGGCCAATTAGAAAGAATAAAAATCTGGTCAAATTTCAAGGTGTCAAATAGCATGGTAATTTCGGTTCTCATGGTATAAATGACAACTTTAAAGAAAATATTCAGAACTTTCAAGCTGTGCAAGAACCAAGATGATTTCTCATGGAAACGAAAGTGCCTGAAAAATCTCTTTGCTTAGAGGCTGCTGTGCACTGGTTGAAGGAATAGCTGAGAGACGATTTCTTTTAACACCCTCTAAATTCTTCCATTGGCCTTAACTATATCAGAAAAACGTTACATAGACCAAAACATATCAAAATATGGTTGTCAGTGAAATTAATATATAGAGCGTTTAAAAGCACAAATTTTAACACTCCTGTGAGGGATGAAGACCGGTAAGGAGGCATGTGGTGAGTTGCAGTGGGTTAGACAGCACTAATAACGAATTCTACCAAATCTTAAACCCTTATTTTCCATAAACATTTATTTCAAAGCTATCCTGTTCTTACCGAGCTTTTAATCCAATCAATGGTCCTCAGGGAAAAATACTATTAATGATATATGAGGAAATTTTACAACAGTAGGCACATATTTAGTAAACCTCCCCAAACTTTTAATCCAGCTCTTCATTCATTCACTCATTCAACAAACAATGAATTCCTGGAGAAACACTGGTGAATAAGCTAGGTAAGGGCCTTGCCTTCAAGAAGCTTTCATAAGCTGTGGGAAAGAAAAACAATGAACAAAAATTAAATATAAAACAACTGTAGCTATAACATGCAATGCATAAAATAAAGCAGGTGTCGGAATGAAACGAATTAATTAGGGCAGGTTTCTCTAGGAGATGATATTTAAGTTGTGACCTAGAAAGAGAAGAAGCTGGATGATTATCTGAAAACCAGGAGAAAGATGTTTCATGCTGAGGAAACAGGAAGTTCTTGGAGAGTTCTAGAAATTCAGAAAAAGCTATTGTAACTGAAGATTTAATGACCAAGATAAGGTGCACAAAATGAAATGGGAGAATTGCACAAACCACATCAAGTCTATAGGCCTAATGAGAGCCTGGATTTATTCTAAAGTCATTAAGAGTGTTAAGCAGTCTTTGATGGTTTGTGATAAGATTAAATCCAATTTTCTTCAGGTTACATTTTTCTTTCATTTTAATTGTAATTTTTGTTGTATTTTTATTACCATTTAAGCCCCTTAAATCCCACTTCCCTCCACAATCACCACACTGTTGTACATGTCTACGAGTTCTTTCTCCTTTTTGCTCAATCCTTCCACCCCCTAAGCACACCCCAGGGCTGTCAGCCTGCTCTCTATGAGTCTGTCTCTATTCTGCTTGTTAGTTCATTTGTTCATTAGATTCCACTTATGAGTGAAATCCTATGGCATTTGTCTTTCTCTGAGTGGCTTATTTCATTTAGCGTAATGTTCTCCAAGTCTATCCATGCTGTCACAAAGGGTAAAATTTTCTTCTTTTTTATGGCCAAATAGTATTCCATTGTGTATAGGTATCATAGCACTAAAACTATTAATAGAGTGATTAAGAGGAAAAATATTTAAGAGTGAAAAGGATTTTTAAAACATATAAACACTGAATGGTCTAAAAGAAGTTAATATCCATATCTTGGCAATTTTGCAAATTATCCTGTGGCAAATACTACTGAATTGTCAAGAAAAACAATGAGAATATTTTTTACTGTTTATGTAATTACAGTTGTTCCTGCTTTTCCTCCCTTTCCCGTGCTCCACCCAGGCCTGACCTCTCCCCTCCCTAAATCAATCTAACATTGTCCATGGGTCATGCATAAGTGTTCTTTAGTTAATCACTTCACCGTCTTTCATCCAGTCCCTGCCCCACCTCTGGACACTGTCAGTCTGTTCTATGTATTCATGCTTCTGTTTCTATTTAGTTCATTAATTATGTTCATTAGATTCCACATGTAAGTGAGATTATGTGGTATCTTTCTCTGACTGTTTATTTTGCTTAGCAAATATTCTCCAGGTCTATGCATGCTATTGCAAAATGTAAGAGTTTCCTTTTTCACTGCTTCATAGCATTCCATTGTGCAAATGTACTACAGCCTTTATATGCACTCATCTACTGATGGGCACTTAGGCTATTTCCAGATCTTGGCTATTGTAAATAGTGCTGCTAGGAACATAAGTGTACATATTTTTACTGTATTGATATTTCAGGGTTCTTAGTCTATATTCCTAGGGGTGGAATCACTGGGTCAAAGGGAGTTCCATTTTTAATAATATGGATACTCCACTTTGGAAAACAAAAAGAATTATTTTAAAACCCACAGGGCATAGAACACTGAGATATAAAACTGCAGTTTCAATCACATTCATATGTGCTATAAAAAAATGCATAGACCTAAACATTCTAAGATAGAGTTTTTTGAAGATCACAGATTTGACAACCTACTATTGAAATTCTACCTGAAGAAGATTAAATTGGATGCTAACACAACATACTATGTATAGTCTCCTTAATTTGTTTTAAACCATCAAATTAATTTTTTAAATCATTGTTTTCAGAAATAATTACTGTTAATACTTTATTCACACTTTAATGTAAGAATAAAATGGTTTTTAACATTTGGAAAAGGTATTATTTTCCAGACTGGCAGTTAAATAAAAGATCTAAAGTGAATAATCTAATAAAATAATATCACTCAGTTGTGGATTAGCATACAATGAAATTATAACAAATTTATAGAAATGCTTACAATAATATCGCAAATGAGAACATAGATTGAGAGACTTGTGGTAGTATGTTTTTAATTACTCAGGAGGATCTGAGAAAATAATCAACATTCAAAAAAGTGGGCAAGATAATGTGTCATTAAACACTTGAATATAAAATAGTACAGATATAATATTGGATATTTTAAAGTATTTTAAAAATAAAGTAAAATATGAAAGTTAAATGATTGAACTTCTTTCTAAAATAAGTTTACAAATGGAGAGTTCAAACCCTCTAAAATAAGTTTACAAATGGAGAGTTCAAACCCCCTGATTCTGCTTGGCAGAGCCCTTTGTATTTTGAAGTGGGGAGCTAGGAGTGTCCTTATCTCTTCCCTATGTTATTCATGACAAGCTTCAGCAGTGAATAGGCCATCCTTGGTCCCATGTGGAAGGCCTAGAGTCTGTCAAAAGGTCTGAGGCATTCCACTTCTACTTTTATTATTCACTTGTTCATTCATTCAAAAGGGGTTTTTTGTATTTTTTTACTGAGCATTTACTATGCACCAAGCACGGGCATAGACACTTCAGATTCATCAGTGAGCACGGTAACAAAAGCTTCCTGTTTCGACTCCCAGACACAGAGAACAGACCGATGGTTGCCAGAGGGGAAGAGGGTTGGGGGTATGGGTGAAACAAGTGAAGGTATTCAGAAGTACAAATTGGTGGTTACAGAGCAGTCACTGGGATGGAAAGTATAGCATAGGGAATATAGTCAATCATATTATAATAACTTTGCGTGGTGCCAGTTAGGTATTAGAAATATCAGGGGACCTTAAAGTACATAGTTGTCTAGCTGCTGTGTTGTACACCTGAGGCTAATACAAAATAATACTAATTGTAAACTGTAATTGAAAAACAAAATTTAAAAAAGATACCTGCTCTCAGAGCGACATAGTATTAACAAAAGACAAGCATTACATATTAATCATGATTAAAAAAAACTTCCTTATTGTGTTCAGAGTTGAGCCCCTCCTCCTCCACACTACAAGGCCCACTTCAGTAGTTGCTACGCTTATCTTGATAGCCCCTCCTTGAATGAAGTCTGCCTTTATGAAGTCTTCAACAACTTGCTTGAATAATTGTCCCTTTACCAACAGTCAGAATTGTAGGGAAGCCCAAGAAGCTGCCCAAATGCTAGAACAAAGATATGCATAGTAATCACTTGGAGAAATGTGGTAAATCCATGAGATAAGAATTTTTTAAAATATGCTCTCTGGTTCATCAAGTGTCAAAAAGGCACAAAGGACTAAAGAGAAAACATGAAAATAAAATCCTACATATAAAACAATCTGTCTCATCTATCAACAGGCAACACTCTGTTTTGATTTTTTTAAATAATATGTATTTATTGAAGTCAAATTGGGGAGAAAAGGGGTTCCTGTGTTTCAATATTTTCAAACGAAGTGGAAGTCTTTTCATAAGCTGTCCACCCTAAACAGAGAGCAGAGAGCGCCATGAAGAAAAGTGCTTCTGTGAGCAAACCAACAAAATGTGTTTACTGCACTGGAGCCCAGGACCACCACATGCGATTACAGTAAAAGCTCTGCATTATTTCCATCTGGCAATGAGAACACAAGATGTTGTATAAACCACCAGAAGAGCTCTATTTCATTGTAATTAAAATTTAGTGTTACACTTAAGCAATAAGGCAACTCCAGGAGATGTGATTATCATGAGATAATGACCTTGGAGTGTTGCAAGGCATACAAGGAACCAAATGCCTCCAATTGTCTGGGGGGCAAGATTATTTCTACATAACAATCTCCACCTCCTCTCACATACCCTCCCCTGCCCCTGAAGCTGTATGATCAGTAAAAGAGGAAAGCTTGGGATTAAGAGCACCAATATGATTTCTGCAAAAAGAGGACATCGGGGGACTGGTAGATGACAAAGTTGGCACTGTAGGATGCTGAAGCAGCAGTTCCAAATGAGTTGTGTTGTTTGTGACATAATTATGCAATGGCTTTAGAATTCTCTGGACACAGATAGAGCTGTCAGTGATGTCATCGGCATGTAAGTAATCCCCAGCAAGGGCACAGATCTCACCTTTTCCCCCTGTTTTGGTTCCATGATTTCCATTTCATAATAGCAATAAGATATGACAGGCAGTGCAGTTCTTGAGGGTTTATTACACTTCTTTGGTGGTTGAAGCCACTCAGCCTTTGGCCCGAACCTCTCAAGACATTTGAGATGTATAATAATTCCCCCAAAATGCAATGCCTGTCATGTCTTGTAGCTTAATTGCTTTGTACTTACTAAGTAATTCTTCTTAAAGAGGATGCAGATAACAGTGCCTACTTTACCGTTTATACTCCTAGAAACTATTTCTGCAATGGGATCACGTTCCATAATTTCTACTGTAGTGGATGAAGGAATGAATATCCCATTATATTACTGTTATAAGCCCTAGACTGGGAGGTCAGTTAAAACTATAGAAAATGTTTATATTTTGTAACAATTTATTGGGGAAGAAAATGATAAAGTAAAATTTTCAAGAAGTTAACATAAGACTAGCCTCAATGACAGCTCATGTCGAGGAGACATGTACCTCAATTATTCAAGAATATCTCAAACTCTTCTCTATCAAAGAGGTAAAACCAAGAGCTTAACTTATAAACATTTTTAACATGAAACAAAGAGGAAACCAAAACATAGGTTTTATAAAAGGGAAGCATTGGAACGTTGATGAAAACATTTAAAAATAGTAATATGCAAAGGATTTGAATAGGTAAATATGTGTGCGTGTGTGTGTGTGTGTGTAAAATACATAATGTGTGGACAGGGTGAAATGACGTAAGTTATTAAGAATTTTTCACAGATGAGGGGGAACCTGTTAAATAAGGACGAGCCTGACTAACAAGTCTACCCAGACGACATTTAGTGTCATTGCCCTCTATTCATGTTAGCTGTGTATCGTCATGTCCCATGACTTAAACTCACCGCTTGAAACAGAGTAATTTTTGTTTCTTTGGAGGCTGGATCTAAGATCTGGCTAGCTGAAGAGTTTAGAATACTTTGGGGTAAATCTATGCATTCTTGAAATTCAGAAATATCTCTGAAAATATTAATTCACAGGGTAAAAATGTGTATCAATAAACATGTTATATTTTTACAAATCAAGGAATAGAAACTATACTTGCAACACCCCAAATTCCTATAACTAATCTGAGTGATTTAGG